>PVKA01009377.1:0-68677 GCA_004027165.1 Ctenomys sociabilis | reverse complement strand
ATATCTCTTATTAGTGAATTAAGAGTGTAGCTGTTTACTTATTTTTGATATAATTCAGGTATAAAAAATAAGTAAACAGCTACACTCTTAATTCACTGATAAGAGATATTTGCTAAAATAATATCTGTAAATATAATATCATGCATGCACCTTGTACAATACCAAAACGTTATGAAAACAGTTTGCAATGTATTAATTTATCGAATCTGTATTGTTAAGGTGTCTTGAAACTGTCTGAGTGACATTTGTACTTCAATAAAATGAAAGGAAAAAAAAATAAGATAAGTAAGCAACTACACTCTTAATTCACTGATAAGAGATATCTGCTAAAATAATATCTGTAAATATAATATCATGTATGCACCTTGTACAATACCAAAAAGTTATGAAAACAGTTTGCAATGTATTAATTCATCGAATGTGTATGGTTAAGGTGTCTTGAAACTGTCTGATTGACATTTGTATTTTAATAAAATAAAAATAAATGAAAAAAAAAGAAAAGAAAATAAAAAGAAAAGAAAAGAAGCCTAATGACATTATATTGCTGTGGGAGTAATACACTTAATTATTAAATTTTTACCTGAGTATTAAGCTCCTTGAAATATAAAGTATAACCAGAGAACTCTAGGTCCTTACAATCTCTGGAAGTTCTAATAGTTAAATCACTGTAGAATGTTAAAAAACAACAGTTATAAGCTGGGTGTGGTAATGCATACCTGTAATCCCATCACTCGGGAGGCTGAAGCAGGAGAATTGTTGTGAGTTCGAGACCAGCCTGAGCTACAAAGTGAGCTTAAGGCCAGCCTGAACTGCATAGTGAGACCTTGTCTCAAAAAGGCAAAAAAAAAAAAAAAAAAAAAGCTATATAATTTTACAGAAATCATTTGACATCAACAGTCCTATGTAATATCACAGCATAACAGTCATCATTAAATCTCCATTTTAGCTAGGCATCTCTAAATATGTACTGCATACATGTCACATACGTTTTTGTTAGCAAATTATCGTTTGACTGATGACTTCATCAGTTGGCTTACCATGAATCTCTTATTATACATATCTGGTATATCCAAATCTTACAGAAAATTTACATTGTAGAATACTGTACATTCGGAAAGCATGAATACATTTAATGTGTCAATAGCATCACTTTTATGAGAAAACCTTATTTTAAATTTATGAAAATCTTTATCTTTTAACCAGTGAACAAATAAGTGGGGGTGTTTTCCAAAAGACTATGATTATTGGTGGCTTCTTACCAAAGGATAAATATTGGGCACCCCTCTATCCACTAACTGGAATGCTAACCAATGATTTTTTCCCCATTTTAATGATTTTTGTTTAATTATCTTAAAAATTGGGATGACCTATGGGTGAACCCATGTTTATGTCACTTAAACAAGCTGGTAACTCAGGAGAAAGCATGCTTTTAGGTCTATATTCCAAAATTCAAACAAAGAGGAACAGCAGTTCACTGAATGACAAACACAAATACGCAAAGAACATACAAATGAACATCTTTACAAAATCAGAGTGCACTCAAATATATTTTTGACCAAATTAGATAATAACACCTTTAAATTTTATTATTATAAAAAGACCACTCAGAACTTGTGTAGCCAAATAGTACAGCTCTCTTACAAGAGCTTGAAAAACATTAAAACCCCTTATTCATAGTTACTGTACATTGCCACAGAATGGTGGTGACCCATCATGTGATAAGGCACCTCAAGGTAGCACTATGATATCACAAGAAGAGTGAATGTAAGACGGTGGCAGAAGGCCACACAGTGTGCAAGATGGCAACAGCTTGTCATGTGACTGGGCACTGCAAACTGATGCTCTGACATCACAGGAGAAGTGACCATATGGTACTGGTCACTTTTGCAGGCCACATGGCATGCAAAATGGCCATGACTGGCCACATGGTAAATAGTCACATGTCAGTGGCACAACTGGAGGCAGTTACACATGAGAGCATGTACAGAATGCAGGAGGAAAAAAGGTGGGAGGAGGGGCCCCAGGCTTCAGAGGTTCCCATACAGGGGAAGAAAAATGGGGTGGAACATACAGGAGAAGCAAAGGCAGAAAAAGGCAGAGATGTTACAGGAGATGGAATAGATAAAGACATGATTGGAGGAGACTGACAAGACAGTTTCTGATAGACGAGATAGAGAGGTTAGTAGTGGTGGATGAGGCAGAGGGATAATAGACGGAAGAATGTGAGAGGGACTGTTTTCAGAGTCAACAAATCCCTTAAGGGATTTCTGGCCATCTGTCCTTGTGATAACAGAAGTTTTAAGCGTTCAAAAGTTCCATCTTCAAGCCATTGGTTGCCATTGTCAAATGAATATTGTGGTCAAGCCATAAGGCAGTAAACAATTAGTCGTTTGGGTTTGTGATATCCTTGAAATCTGAGGGTGCTGAGGCTCTTTAGGAGACAACAGTAGCATGTGCTTTGGCGGATGGGATGGAATATTCCCCTTGGTGACCAAATTAAAGTAAGCCAAAGACCAGAGCAAAAGCCCAACATCACCCTTGTTAGAAAGTTGTCACTTTCTAACCCAAAGTGTGTGTGAAAGAGAAGACCAACGCCAGATTTAGGAGTTGCCATTAGCAAAAGCTGGCAGCCAGGGGCCAGCTGGATGTGGAAGACGATTCCTGATATGAGCTCATGATTTTTGACATGAAAGGAAAAATGAGGTAGGATGCTCTGAGATTGAGCTCTCCTGTGAGAATTGACATTGGCTGGTGTTGGATGCAAACTAGCAATGGCAGTTGCAGAAGCAGAAGGAGAAGCAGAAGGTGGCTCAATGAGGGAACTCAAAACTGGGGTAGGGGATATCTCAGGAGCTACAGGACTCACCAATCCAAGTCACAGCAACAAAATAGGTTTTAATAATTTTATTAAAGAACAAATAGCAATGAGACAGTTTCAAAACAGATTAGTAGGACAGTTTCCATAATTAACACATTGCATGTTGTCCTCATGGTGGTTATTCACTGTACAAGATGCAGACATGATATCATATCCAAACACTATTAGTTCAAATCTTTCTTCTTATTCAATTAAGAGAAAGTAGCTGTATATCTATCCTAACTATTTTATATATACGGATACAAATGGTCCTTCATTTATATCCCCTTTTTTGTTTAGTTTTGTCAGAGATGGATATTGCATTACCATTTAAATATTGTAGGTGCATGAACTCAGCAAAATAATCCAATAGAGTTCAGTAATCCACAATAGTAGTGGATTTTCTGTAGGACTGACAGTGTCAGAAGTTGTTGACTCGAGCCTTTTACAGCACAACCTATTAATATGGCTTTACTTTTTATACTTTGTATACTTTTCTGCTGCATAGTTAAGACCAAGATAAAGCAAGACCTATATAATAAGAAATGTAACAAAATATTGAATTTTATCTGTGATGGTGATGGCACAGCAGAGAAGCAGACATAAAGGGGGCAGGGGAGCCCTTATTAACTCGAAAGACATGGAAAGGCCTGAAGGCAGGGAGTGGAGAGATCCTCTGACCTGAGACAAGGAGGCTGAGACTTTTGCTAGGGGTGGAGTTTGAGAGGCAGGTTTAGTGACACACAGGAGCTGAGTGGAAGCTCCCTTATGTGTGCAGGAAAGGTAAAAACAAGCTGTGTCCAGGGCTGGAGTAGGGAAGAAGGAGGAAGTTGTCACTGGGAAGATAAACTGTTGTTTGGGGATTAAGCATGTTGAATCAGGGCCATGACAATTTAGCAGTTTGTACTCAGGCCTGAACCTATCGATTATTAATCTGGATAATTTTGGTAGGGAAACACAAGAGTTAGAACTCAGGACCTTGAGCTTGCCAGGCAGGTGATTAAGCCACTAAGCTATCTCCCTGGAAGTAATCTGGATACTTTTTAAAACTAAATTTGTTAAGATATAATGATGATAAATATTGGAAATATTACAGGGAAGAAAGAATGCACTGAAATATCTGGCTGTGGAGTTTCCCTGAGAATCAGGCAGGCTGCGCTGCTAATTGTTTACCAGGCTCCAGGCAACCTGCTCTAGCCATCACACACTGTGAACTGAGGGAACTGAGCTAGCTGTGCTACTGCAGTGGACACCTAGATACTAGCAGAGGCACATAACCCACCTCACCAAAGTTATTATATCAGAATCTGCAGGTAAGAAAATCCACTGGTGGTCACATTCATGGAAAAGCCCAAGAACCACTGAACTCCAAAGATGTCTAAAATTTTAAATTGTTCTTTTAAATTGCCCTTGGTGATTGTTGCTTCTGCCCAGACCTAAGTTGCATATTGGAGAGTCTGCTACTGACAAAAATCTGATTTGATTAGCCTGGGTGGACTCAAGCAGATTGAAAGCTGCCTTGTCTATGGCATGAGTTTGTTTGGGGCTGTTCAAATCCACAGCACTTCTCATGGAAATCCTGCCATACAACACTTTCCCATCCAATAGAGCCGCCTTACATTTGAACACATAAAGATGACATCAGCATCACAGTCCATGCCAACTGCTGATTTTGGGGACTGTTGTTCCTTTCTAGATCAGGCCAAGCAGAGGTTTGGAAGTTAGGAATGGAAAGTTCTATCTTTCAGGAAGACTAGACTTCCTCTGACCCCTAGAGAAGACTCACATAGAATCATTCTACAATACAAACGCTCAAGATGTCATTTCAAGCACAGCAGAACTCAAGAAAAGGGGAAAGAAATAGGTGCTAAAGATGTTTAAAGCATACTACCCCAGAATATTAGTATATTGATTATTTTGATCTGAGGCACTTGAAAAGCAACTCTTTCAAGAGGAGGCTTTCTCTGACTGCCTCTTTCCTGCCTAAAGAGATCTTCCACAGGAACTCAGAGGTCAACCAGTCCAACCAAAAGAGTTTAATCAGCCAAAGACAACACGCTGCTCAAACAAGTAAGTGTGGTGAACACAACTGAGCCAACTTTGTCAAACCATCGAATCTCCCATTCATCCTTCTAAGGACCTATTCATCTTTTCTGAAAAACATTTGCTTTCCCTTAAGTGAAAATATCCTCCAGCCATCCTCTTTCTCTTGCTAAGAAAAAGTATGAGCTCTGAGGGGGCTCATGACAGTACTTCCCAATTATTTTTTCCCTTGTCCTATTTTAGGAAAAATAGAAGTAGAAAGGCTTTCGCTTTCCCTTCATCCCTTCTTCCCCAAAGAAGGCCATAAACGTAATTGACCTTCTCCTGGGGTGGATCACACAATCCTCAATCCAGAGATACCCTCCATATCCCAAAAAGAGAAGCAATGTTTTATCTTTGAAGAAACAGGGGCACAGAATTTAAATAAATAAGCCTTGCTAACTTCCCTCCAGTTTATTATTAGGTCACTCTAACTCCTCCACTCTTCTTGATCAAACAGTATAAACAGATTTCCATTTCTCTGGGTCTTCACTTCTAAAATCCCTTTTCCATGTGAAATTTAAATAAATATATATGCTTTTCACTGATTATTTCTTCCCTTGTCATACATAGGTTCTACAGTATGAACTTTGAAATGTGTAGGAAAATACATTGTTTCACTCTCCTACAGTGCTCAAATAATATTTGGAGATGTTCATTTTTTTTCTTGTTGTACCCCCAAGAATGCAAACTTAAAGAATAAATAAAATTGTAAAAGTTATCACCTGTTAACCAGTCCATTTTCAGTTATTTTATAGGCCCAGCTGTTGAACAAGAAAGACTGAAGAAAAGTCTCTCCCCCCACCACCTAGGGTTTGAATAGGGAAATAGGACAGAGTGTGATCAAACCTAAAATTCAGAATGGAACTGCTTCCTCTGACACAGTGGGAGGGTCAGCACGACTTCCCAGAAAATGGCATGCCGAACAACGGACAATTTCTAAAACAGCGATGATTTCAAAGTGGAATTTGTTTCTTAAAAATTATTTTTATACATTCGTTCCTACTCGTTCCAAGTTTGAGAATTCATCCCAAAAGAATGTGTTAAAATACCCTCTGAGAATGGTTCCTACTGGATTTTGCTCCCTTTTTAGGCAGACTTTGCTCCACTTGCTAATTCAGGCATTGTGTGAGCAATTGCTTCGGTTGTTTTCATAGAATCCAACGTACTTCACTCTATAGCATTTGCCAATGCTGAAGCATACATTTTGTCCTTACTGCTTTTCTAATTCAAATGTTGCAGCTCTAGACCACTTTCTAGTGAACCTCTGATTATGGTTCTGTCTACAGATGCCTCTTAAATCTCCCCAAGACATATATCATACATCTTTACTTTGGAAAAATCTGTATATCTATATCCAGAGACTGGTTGGTTTTTTTTTTTAGATAAAACAGAAAAGAGTTTAATTTTTTCCACCTTTCTCTGGTACAGAGCTCTTATAAACCATCCACACAGACTGATGCCAACAGCCCTGCACTAAGTGGCTCTATATTAGTGATCTATGCTTGTGCTTTTAAAAAATGAGAAGATTTTACTAAAACTGGACTTTAAATTACTATTCTGTATATCACAAACATAAAATTATTTGTTAATCACAATGCAAATATTTTAATGCATTTTAGAAATGAGAGTATTTCAAAGCTGATGATCTATTTCTGCTTGTGGAGTTTCAGTATTTGGATTCACCCTAAAAGATAATGAATACAATTTTATTTCCAGGAAGACCACGCTCAATAGTTAAGTAGTTGTGCAGCCATAGACATTTTGGGTCTTACAACTCCTCTGGTGCAGTCACCCATTATTAGGCACTCAGAAACAAGTGTGCAAATGGAAGCAGTTTGGGCTGGCATGCAAACAGTTTCTCATCTGCTTTGGTGAGTGCTTCCCCTGTGATTTAATCATAGCAAAAGTTCATGATATGTTCTGTTATGAATTGATGTGAAGAGTCTCTGAATGGCTGCCCACAAGCCCATCACATGTCCCTGTAATCTGTTCCCCTCAGTGGAAGTGGGACCTGTGGCTCCTTCTGAAAGACTGTGTCAAAGACAATAGGTATTTCATTATTTCATTACATGAAGTTGCAGTTTCCAGATGACTATAACTCCCAAATATATATTGCATGTTTTATTAAAAATTGGAACAGCTCAATAGTTTGCAACATAAAGAAATGATAAATGTTTAAAGATGCTAATAAATCTTATTTTACCTCTATACAATGTGGACATGTATCAAATTATCACATTGTGTCCCATGAATATGAATATGTATAATTATTATATATCAAAAAGGTATATTCAAAAGATTATACTTCTAAAGATTATACTTCTTTTTATTTAAAGCAAGCTAGTACAACCTGGCAATCAGCAAGATATTCACACATCCATTTCATGCAATTGGCTATTGTGATAACCAAGTCTACAGAAATATTTAAGCTATTGTCATAACTATTATTCTGTTTTGCCATATAATCTAAAAATTACTTGGAAATGAAATCAGTTCAACCAAGGTAAGCAATATAATTGCAACAACACCTTGCCAGTATCTATTAAATATTATTATTAAAATATTTTTGGATGTTAGTGTAAAAAAATCAAAATGAAAGCAGATGTTAACTTCACAAATCTGGTGAAGTATGACTTATTTTCAGGACTTTATATGTAGAAATATTAAAAATCACCTTATGGGCCCAAAACAAATAGAAAAGAGCCAGTTTCTTACCAAGATTATACTTGAAGATGGCACCACAGCCCCAGGAACAAACTTCATCTGTTCTCCACCAGAGCCCTATGGACTTTGCACAAGTTGTCACTTAAAGTTATTTTATTGTAATGTTCAATAAGAGACCCCTGGATTGTTAAAAGCTGAAATTTAAACTATAGAAAAGCAGCTAGTATGCTTTGAAGAGTGGATTTAAGAGTAAACTGAGCCGGGTGTGGTGGCACATGCCTGTAATCCCAGTGCTCAGAAGGCTGAGGCAGGAGGATTGTTGTGAGTTCGAGACCAGCCTGAGCTACAAAGTGAGCTTAAGGCCAGCCTGAACTGCATAGTGAGACCCTGTCTCAAAAAAGACAAAAAACAAAAGAGTAAACTGGACACATCCCAGTCACTAGGCATCCTGAGAATGGGTAAGCTTGATGTGCAGAAGGTATTTGCATTTTCCCTGTCCTATCCACTCTGTCCTTCTACATCCAACATTGAGCCCCCAGAAATAAACTTTTGAACACCTACACTTCCAAATATTTTAAAAGCGAATTGAGAAATCAAAAGCTCCTAAGTGTTGAAATAAGACAATTTTAGAATTGAAGAAGATCCCCTTGCAGGTGAACCAATACAACTCCGGCACTTCACAAAGTAGCTGAAGAGCCCATTGTCACATTGGATATTATTTGTTCTACATTAGAGAAAAACATGTCAGTGAGGTTAAGTGAGCTGCTCAACACTGTGATATTAGTAAATCATTGGACTCCAGCTCAAATCTGATTATAAAATTGGATTCTTAGCCATGAAACCATTATGTTGTTCACAAATGTCCTCAGATGCAAGTGTTTGGCTTTGGGTACCAACGACATAAAACATCAAATGAGAGACCATCACCACCATGTGAAATAGTGTAAGATGAGTCTCCACAGAGCAGAGAGGGACAGAAAGCATCATTTTGCCAAAAAACACAATATTCAAAATGTTGGAAAAACTACTGTCATTTAATCATTTGTGGAGACCTGCCAAAGATTTGTTTAATTCATTAATGACAGAATCACCAACATGGAAAAGCTCATCCAAAGAGCATTTGGACAATTACAGTGCTGTTGGTAGACATCCTCAGTGTCAGGCCTCATGGCTAAATGTCACCATAATTATTGTTTGTAATCGTATTGTACACTTGGATTTGGGCTTGCACCTGTACCTCTTGTGTTTTGCACACTTGGTTACTTAGACTTAAGAAGTCCTGTTTGGTTTCAGTCCTGTATGTCTGATTTGTAGATTAAATAGGCTTCATCAACTAGGGTCTATTTGCATGTCTAGCTTAATTTAAAATTGTGTTACATTGATGTTTTACATTTGACTTCTTTTTGCATTATTAGTTTGAAGTAAATTATTTAAATTTTGAATTTTGGAACATTTACTATAATTTATAATATAACTGCTGCGAAAGGCTTGAATAAAGATAATAAAAAAGTTTTAAAAAACAAAGAGCATTTGGAGGTCAGAGATTTATAGTCAGAAAAAGTGATGAAATATGTTTGATAAGTTAGTTTTAAAATGGGTCAATACTCTACAGGGCAATAACACAACATTCTTTTTTTTTTTTTTTTTTTTGTCTTTTTGAGACAGGGTCTCACTATGCAGTTCAGGCTAGCCTTAAGCTCACTTTGTAGCTCAGGCTGGTCTCGAACTCACAACAATCCTCCTGCCTCAGCCTCCCGAGTGCTGGGATTACAGGCCTGCGCCACCACGCCCGGCTCAACACAACATTCTTATGAGTTTTTTTTTTCTACTAGAAAGACTACATTTGCATTTACACTGAAAAAATTATTTGTAATTTAACAGTCTTATAAGTACACAGAGTACATAGTAAATAAACCAAACCAAGAGAGAAGTTCGCCTCAGATACTCCTGGAGACATTGTGAACTATCTGGAATCTGGGTTTTTTAAAATAATATTACTTGGCCATTATTTGAAGCCATGCTAGTCTCTGATGCAATTAAAGAACAAAGAATACTAACTGACCGTACCGAGGCTGGAGCTGACCTTCTCTTACAAGATGTGAGGAACAAAGCAAGCTTGTGAATGTGAAGAAAAGAACATGTTATCTCACTCCAGAACTAACCCACAGAAGCAAGCTCAGATGAGCAGTACATCACCTCAAAGCACTACAGCTCTGTGTGGAACAGGACACGCACTGGGACCTGAGAGAAGGCAGTTCCAGGACATGCACTGCGGGCCTCGTTAGATTTCATCTTGCTTCTTGCTTCAAAGTATGTTCTTGTACATAACTGCCTCTCAGCTTTTCACCTCATCTGTGGTTCCTAAATGCACCCCTCGAATCTGCTGGAAGATTTGACTTGAACAACTTAAAACCATGATCTTTGAAGGAAGCAGCTGAAATTTTTCAAATGGAACACCAGACATTAAAAATACAAAGAATATGTGTATAGTAAATATGAGGTATGTGTTCATTGTAATTTTTTATAATTTATAGAGATTTAAAAATAGTAAAAAAAAATTTATAAATAATGCAGATTTCACTAAACAAAATAATAGGAATTCAACAATGGTTGTTATATTGCTCATTGTTTTTTTCAAATTAGTTGTTCAGTTTACCAGATATAAGCATGCAAAAGTGGTCAAAAAATTATAAAAATTAAAAAAGAAAGAGAAAAATCTGAGCCTTAACTGCTCTTTTAATGGACAGCAGAAATTAGCAGAACAATTATCCAGGCTATCTTATGCATGCACATATATATTTCTTTTTCTGTTCCTTCTTTCTTTTCTCCTTTCTCTCAGCCCAGACGTTCCTTCCCTTTGACCAGTTTCTCTCCCTTTCACAGTATCTATTGTACCTTTCAGATTTTATTTACTCTTTCCAATTCCTACACTAGGGAGACAATATGATGTTTACACACGTGAGGCATATTTTTAATCATTTGATCTACAAATATTGAGTGATACATCTCATGCTAGTGGAAGTATCTTTTCCCCATATTTATCTGGGAAACACTGCCTGGACCATAAAATGAGTCAGCCTTTCTTCAACATTATATTTTTCCTTTCCTTACTTTATTTTTCAACCTGCATGCTTTTGTCTAAGCTTCAAAGAGGCTCCAAAGACCATAATGCCTCTCTTCCTCCCCCTTAAAGGTTATTGCGCTCAAAGGCAGACAGTAGACCCAATACCCTCATCTTTGCTCATGCTGCATCTTACAGGAAAAAAGAAGTACAGGCTCCAGAGATATTCAACTGTAACATAATTGCTCTTCTAAAACTATATTAACTCTATAGAACTGGCCAAATAGCTCACTGGATTAAAGCACCTGCAAGAAGGCACAGAGGCTGGGAGTTCCATCTTGCTGTGCTGGCCCTGCCCCTGGGACGTGCTGAGATGGCAATTGAGGCTGGGCGTGGTGGTGTGCACCTGTAATCCCAGCTCTTGGGAGGCTGTAAACAGGTGGGTCACTACGAGTCCCACCTAGTAGTGAGACCCTGAACACCCCGTAGACCCTTGCCTAAAATACAGAAAAAATAAATAAATAAAACAATATTAACTCTATAAATGAAGGCTCTATAAATGAATCCTACAGAGTACTGGTGGTATTGATCCAAATACCAGTAATCGCTTCACAAAAGCAGACTGAGAGGTGTTTTAACTTCTTGACTCATTACCAATGAATGAGTGTGCTCTACACCAACTTGAGAAAATGAATACCTGTTCCTAAAAGTTCATAAGATGATGGCACAGAATGTTGAAGATTTGAGATAAGTAATCACGATCTACTCACATTTACTCTTTTCCAGTAGCAAACTCTGGAAGTCATACAAGACCCAAATTTGAGGGCAGCACAGGTTCTCAGCTTGATACAGTGTGCAGGAGTTCACAGAAGGTCCATTTTCCCCTAGAAATTTTTATTTTGCCCTAGAAGATGCTGAACCATAGAGACTCTATACATTTCATTTTATCTGCATATAAATATTAGTTTAATTCAATGTGTCTCCCTATTTCTTCAACATAATAAAGCAAGAAATACTACCAGTCATCTAAAAAGAGCTGATAGGCTTTTTGGATCTCTCTTCTGAAGGGCCAATTGTAAATTTACTTTTTAGTGAGCCTTCAAATTTTAATAGAAACATGCACTTCTTTTTAAAAGGAAGTCAATCTCTCTGCTGTATTCATGCTTAATTCTGAACATTTTCGAACTACAGAAGAAATTTAAGGAACATTTTAATAAAATGGTTTTTTTTTTCCTTGTCTTTTCTGTCTTGCTCTGTTGGTCAGTGCTCTGCCTCTGCCTGTTTTTTCATCAAGTAATACTCTGTCTGATGAGAGGTTTCTCCAGCTACAAAATCCTCAGAGAGCTTCAGACCTATGATTATTGTCCATTTCATCTCGCACAGACATCCTTCAAAAGTCCTAGAGGCCTTGTTTTTTGTTTTTTCGTTAAGACTGTTAGGCTCTAGGACAAACTCAGTAAGTAAATGAAATTAGGTATTCCCCATTTTCTAATCTTTTTCCCTGCTGCAGAAAAATCTGATTTTCTGAATGCTATTGTTTATATGTTTCTCTTTCCTTTTCATGCACTTCCAGGTAAAGGAATGTTTGCCTTTTTACCTTGTCCATAGAGAACCACTGTGACTTTTACTAGATCTCAGTGTCATCTCTATTTTTATTTTTTTATTCTATTTTATTGTTTCCTTGGTATCAAATATCAAAACATAACTTTCTGGAGGAAAATTTTACTGAAAGGGTCTTGGGGTATCTCATAGAATTGAAGGAAGGCTTGAGCAATCAGAGTAAAGCAAATGAAGAAGCCAGGGCAGCAAGAGGTATTGTGGTGAGCAGAGTAGAGGGAAAGTCTCTCAATTGTCACTTCTGAGATCATACTGAAAATGTGTTACAGTGCAACTGAAAAAAGAATTCTATCTGGAGCTAGAATATAAAATGATCTCGGTTTAGAAAAGGAAACAAGATATAATGTTATCCTAAGTGAACAGCAAATGAAATGATGGTTTCCTCTATTACCTTCATCTGTTTAAAAATTAATATGCATTGTATATATAATTTTAAAAGTTTTAAAATAAAATATGTTTTTTTTTTTTAATTTTAGGGAAGGGTTTACAGGGTGTTCAGAGTCTCAGTACTAGATTGGGCTCATAGTGATCTGCCTGTTTACAAACTCCCAAGTGCTAGGATTACAAGCACCCACCACCATGCCCAGTCTCAATTGCCAGTTCAACATGCCCCAGGGGCGGGGCCGGCATGGCATGCCCAGGGATGGAATCCCCGGCTCCTGTGCCTGCTTGCAGGTGCTTTAATCCAGTGAGCTATTTGGCCAGCCCTAAAATAAAATATTTAACCATAGTAACTTCCAAAAAAAAAAAAAAAAACGTGCATGGAAAAATAAAGTCAAACATATCTATGCTGTGGTGTGTCAATGACCCTTGAACGCATCACTCACTCTAACTGCTCATAGCTGTCCATTACCTTCTGGCAGGTGGCTCAAAATTCTCTGAGACCGAGAGAAAAACCTATTTCAAGTGTCCCTTGCAATGTGCTGCCTCTCAGAAGCCTTGACATTGTCTGGGATTTGAATAAACCTCACTGTTACCAGAAGAAGCCCAATCTCTCCTCTCTGCCTCTTGCCTACCACAAGACGATACCTGCCTCTTCTGCCCATCTCTTTCCCCTTATGGCTCTGCCCCCTTCTCCTTGGAGTTCCAGAGAACCTCATTCTTCCTTTAATACTGTGTTGCTGGTCTTAAAAACAATGGGTGTTATTGCCTTTTATTAGAGAGGAAACAGAATCATGTCTGCCTCACCAGGAAAATAAAATTTTACAGTAAGTGATACCAGTTATAGGCCAGCATAGAGAAGCAGCAGCAGCATACTCTGAGTTCAGTTCAGATATGATGTCAGGGAAAAGATGCTCTGAGTCCATACCAAGAGAAAATCAGAATACAAACATGTGTTCAGGACTCTTCCATTTGTAAAAAGACTACTTTTTCACCAAAAATATTTGTTTCTTTTTGCTTATTACTGACTTTCTAGTCATTGAGGTGATTTCCTCCTTAAATAAGCTCATGTTACTTTATTCATTTAAACATTAAAAATGTAAAATAATAACTGCAGGTGGGTCTTACCTACTAGCAGGGAAAAGCCGAGTACACTTGCACACCCTGCTGCACCTTTGCATTCCACCAGCCAAGATTTCAGAACAAGTGGGAGCACACGCAGATGCAGCCTAGCTTGGCCGGGCTCTTTCTCACCCCTGGGCTCCCTGCAGCGTCTGCAGCTGCTTGCAACACTCTCTGTGCAGACAGGATCCTGCCAAAGCTGGGAGGGAAATAAAGCAAACTAAATTCTTGCTGTACCCAGCCACCCTTGAGGTGACTCTGATCATTATTTTTGGTACAAGGAAAGGCACATAAATCCTTTTCTTTCAGTGCCACAGAAGAACTCACTGTGGTCGTTTCTAAATATAAATAAAGTCTGGGAGCCTACCCTCACCTGAGACTCACTTTAAATACTCCGTTAGCTGAAAGCACATACAGAAGATCGTGTTAGGACGAGGACATAGATACCTGATGGTGCTGTGAGCCCTGCATGAGCCTTGCTCTGGCCTCAGCATCTAGGCACTTTTAGGGTTTGCATAGTCTTTACTGCTCCCTGTGAAAGTTCACGATTTTCTTTATGTTTTGTTTTGCTAGCCTGCCTTATATTTCTGGTGCTGCATTCCCTTTCATAGCCTTTCACCCTTTGGAAATGCTACAGCTGGGTTTTAAACTTTACCATCATCCATTCTGTCACAAGCCTTCCCCTTCACCTGAGGCGGGCTGGAATAGTATCAATCGGTTGAGGGCAGGAATTGAAATCAGGGCTGCCTGGTCAGATTCATACCAGAAGTCCTAAGTTAATTACTAGTGGCTGCAAAATAAAAGAGTAAGTAACTCTTATCTTTGAAAAAACTAAACCACGCCTTTGGAAATAAATGTGATATTACCCCTGCCATCAACAGACCCCAGAGATTTATCAACGACTTTATTAAACAAATGGCTGTTTTGAAAGCTTTTGGAAGGTGCCTCAGGAAGTGCCCAGTACCACCTACACCTGGCCCCTGGACCCTCTGGATGCTCCCATTCTTTCTCTTCCTGCGCAGAACCAAGACTCCTCCCTGGGTCCTGAAGGGTAACGGCTGACAGGGGCATGAGGGGAAAGGAGCCCCCTGACTCCGTCTAGGTGAGGTTCTAAGCTGGCTCTCTGGCATTAGGGTGAAAGGTGGAGAGACATCCAATTGATAGTGTGAGTCTCTCAGAGGATATCCATAGATTATGACTAGAAGAAAATCTGGACACAGGAGGATTCACCATCCCATTCTTATAAAAAGACATTTTTGCACCTCCTCAGAGACAACATATTACATGACATAAACTTTTTGATTAAGCATGTTTTTAATCATTCTCAAATGAATACATAGTACGAATGGTTTTCGAATGCAAGTGGCAAAGCACTCCTCTAAAACCAAGCCCAGCACCTCTGCTGTCTGGGGAGCAGGTCATTGCTCAGTGGTGACAGGTGGTTGGTGCACTGGAATGCCTCCCATGAACCCCTCCCCTGGTCCTTCCTGTTTCCAGCTTGGGAATTGCATGTTCTCACTCCTCTTTCTACCTATTTATCTGTAACAAATGGTTTCCCATTTCTGCTGGAGTTTCTGCACAGTTGCCGGGCAGCCAGGCTATGTTCTTCCAAAGAAAGATCCAGCATGGTGCCTGGGTTAGAGCCAGCCTTCTCCCTATCATCGATTCAGCTGTCTCAGCCCCACCTACATAGGAACCTAGCACTGTCTGAGCTCCTGATAAAATAAATAAATGGAAGCACCCACATTTAAACTAGAAAAAGAATAACTCTCCACCTAAGTTTTAGAAAAAGAAATATGATTAAACTTTGTAGCAATAAAAAATGGGGGAGCAGAATACCATCTTAGTAGGTACTTAGAAACAGACACCTGTAAAACATATTCACAGTTCCTGGAGATAGAGAAAGAACAGCCATGTTGTCAGCTTCATGTCTTAGGAAATAAAAACAGTAATGTGATATGGAAACAATCTCTCCTTTATCTATGTTTACTGCTTGTATTGTTTTATAATTTTAATATTTTAAAAGACAAACGGTCCCCTCCTGCACCCCAGCTCACCCCTTGCTACGCCACCCACCTGCCTGCATTCACACAAGGGTGTGTTTCTCTAGCCCAGGAGCTCTACTTTAGTGGGCATGAGGAGGCCGCACAGAGCACACGTGACAGCAGCACTTCCTGACTGACATTCAGTCGCGCCAGCCTCCTGCACAGGGCATCTGGTTACTCTTACCAGCATGGAGAAAGCCAAAGTCTCTATGCTCCACAGCTCTTTCAAATCACCACTCAATCCAAAAATGAAAAATTCACACATTTTTAAAATTAATTAGTCCATGTTATTTTTAGAGCAGACTTAGTTACAGAAAAATTGAGATGAAAATTATGCAGAGTTCTCAAATCCAGGCATTTTTATTTCAAGAAATATTTAAGCACATCAGATTGCCAAGAAAATTGAAAATACACTTTCACATAAAAATTCTGCACAAATGTTGACAGAAGCATGATTGATAACAGCCAAAAAGTAGAATCAACCCAAATGCCCACCGACCGGTGAATGGACAAAGGAAGTAGGACAGACCTGTACATCATTCAGCCGTGAAAAGGAGGAAGGCGGTAACACGCACCTGGATAAACCTTGTAAACATTATGGTGAAACTTGTCACCACAGACTAAATATTGAGTCCTTTCTCTGTATGGCATGTTCAGGGCAGTAAAATCTACGGATGACTGGCTGCCAGGCATGAGGCAGGAAGAGAACAAGACGTGATCACTGTCAACTCTGAGTAAGGAAGATGTTCAGAAATTAGTGAAGGTGGTTACACAGCGCAGGGGCTGCACCAGAAACCACTGAGATGCACGAACTAGAAAAATCAGATTCTCAACTGCACCGAATTCTCACCAGTGCAGCCATATCCTTATGGAAGGGCGAGGGAGAAAACAGAACCCCCATGAGGGTCCCGCAGACACTCCTACCCCAGAGCTGCAGCACCCTAAAAGTCGTCTTTGAGCAGGGTGCCCCACTCCCAGGTTAATAAATTGATACTGCAGTGATCCTGATTTTGAGGGCTACAAGGATCCACAACCAGCCACAAATTTTTAGAAATCTGAACAGTCTCTGAATGAATGTCACTGTAGGTGGCATCCTTGTAAGAAGGACGCCAGCTCCTGGCCTTGCTCTGCACCTGTACCATGCTTTGGGGAGGGGTGTGACACCTATGCTGGGTCCTCTCCAATGTGTCACTCAGCTCTCCCTTGAGACCTCGCTATTCTTCTGTGTACTTGGAGCTGGATTTTAAATTTCTCTCTTTAAGTGAACCCATTCCTTTTTATATCATATAGGGAACTGTATGATATTTCACTGCATCCTGGGTGCATAATAAATGAAGTCACTTGTAAGGGACAGAAAGGGAGCTACCTATTTTATCTTTTAAATAAAACTCTAACTGATAAATCTTGGTTAGAGTAGAGCATAAGATAAAGAAGTTACACTGATAGAGCACTTCTAAAACCAAAAGATAAAAGATATTCATTGTTTGTCAAAAAAGGAAAAAAAAAAAAAAAAAAAAAGCCAACCAGGGCACAGCACATGCTGTACAATGTGATACCATTGTCATACCAAAGGTATCTATCTTGCTAGCTCCAATTAATGCCAGAGTGAAGGATTTTTGTTCTATTTAATTTATCTGCTTTCTATCCTTTTTCAAATTCAACATACCTCTTATGTAATTTTTTAAACTCAAAGCTAAAATGGTACCAACCTTGTTTCTCAGACACTTATAATGGTTACAAATAAATGACTCTAATCTAGTCATCCTACAGAACCGTTCATCAGCCTCAGATGGGCATGCAATCCTTCTTAGATACCTGGTGGTAGGAAGGAGGCAGACACAGAGGAAAGAGATGAGCCCCAAAGGCACCAGGGTGGGCTCAGCCACGCAAGAGACGTATTCTGAGCCGATGGGAGCCCGGCATCCTATCGCACTGCCCCCTGTGTCTTTTTCAGTCACTGTTTAAAAAGCAAGTTATTTAATAGTCATATGTGAACATAACAAGCCCAATAAGGTTGTCAGTGTCTTCAAGAAGCTTAATGGTACATTTGGTTTTTCTCTTCCTTTTCATGCTACAGCAAGATGTGTCTGGGGTAGCGAAGAACCCATGCGCCTGTCTCCTCTCACTGACTTATATGAGGCCATTTTTTCTTCACTTTTGTGTAAAGCCAGCCCAGGCTGCAAGTTCTGGCCCTATGTTACAAGATCCAAAATGAAAGAATATCTCTAGGGCACATATCTTAGATAGCTTTGGTCCTTTCTCCTTACTCCCTGATGGTGGCAAGTGAAAGAGTGATAAGACCAATAAGGGCAGTTCTCACATGTTCACTCCCTGCTCACATGGAACCCTCAACCATCCCAAAACTTCTGTGAGTCCTCCAAGGGAAAGCCAGGCTCTTATTGGGGCACAAACAGGCTGCTGATGTGCTCCATTTCTGGCCTCTTCCACTGCCTGTAATTCACTGGGGGCAACTTAAGACTGCATGTTTCAAAAGCAACCTCTGAGGAAACCTCAGCCTGCTACAAATGTGTATGTGGAGCAATTCTGTATGAACTTTATTTTTAAAACTACACTGTGGGTGCTGTTTGAACCTCTGTAATCAAGCCCACACCAGCCCCATGAGTGAGAACTTCCATCATGAACTCAGGACCCTTTCCACCTCACTCTCTAGGGAACCCTCCACCCCTCTGATCCAGCCCAAGCTCAGGCCCACCCACTATGTGGAAGAGCTCCTATATTCCCCCTGAGACTCCTGGATCCTTCCAGACCCAGCTCTGGCCTGGCATGCAGGCTTTGGATGAAACTCTGCAGCTGAGCCCCTGCAGAGAGAGTAGGAGCCAGAAACAGCCAACTAATCTAGGAGCAGAACATCTTCCCAGAGGGGCACAACAGGTTCACTTACAAGGACCACAGCAGGAAGGAGCTGAGCATAGCAGCCAGAACCAAGCCAGTCACAACTGTATTAACTCAATCTTAGTAGCGCTCTACCTGAACTTCAGTAGGGGCTAAGGTTATAATGGCACCAAAGTTCTATACCAAAGATCAGAGGTCAATGTTATACAAAATGACAAAGACAAGGAGAAAAACACAGTCTCAGGCCCTGAGTCCACCCAGGACAAGTGCAGAGGACACTAGCACAGAAGAAATTGGGAACCACATAGCTGAAATATATGAAACAATAGCCTATGAAGTAAAGAAACAACTGCAGAAAGGTAGAAGAACTCAGATCAGAAATAACCTGTGAAATAAAAAAAAAGAAATCTCTGAAATAACAGCATCTGAAGTAAAGAATCAAATGCAGAAACATATAGAGGAAATCAGAGCAGAAATACTTTCTGTACTAAAAGAATTAATAACTGCTTCTCAAGAACACAGATTAAAAAAAAAGAGAATAGAAAAACAATGGATTCCTTAAATGAACAATGCAGAAAAGAAATAGATCACATGAAGCAAAGTCAAACAGACATAGAGAAACTTAAGATCTCAATCATAAGCTGGCAAAACCATTTGAGTGAAAGTGAACATCGAGTTTCAGATCTTGAAGACGCTGTGGCAGCTAGTGGAAAGGTAACAAATGAATTCTTAAATATAGCTAGGATAGAGGAAAAAATAATTCACCACCTGTAAGACGATGAACTAGGTGACACTAATAGGCATCAATGAGAAAGAAGAGTCAAACAAATGATATAAAAAGAATATGGGCAGAAGTAATAGCAGAAAACTTCCCAATATGAGGAAACAACCTGACATTCAGGTAATCAAAGCATACAGAACTCCAAATAACTTCAACCCAATTAAAAACACAGAGAAACATATAATAGTCAAGATCCCAGAAATCCATCACAAGAATACTATACTGAAAGCTGCTAGAGAAAAAGAAACAGATCACATTTAAATGAAAACCCATCAGAATGATGGCAGACTTCTCCTCACAAATCATGACGGCAAGGACAGCATAGAGCAGAATACTTCAAGTTCTCTATGAAACCGAATTCCAGCCCAGACTACTATACTCTGCAAAACACTCCTTCAAGTTTGATGGAGATGTAAAACTTCTCCAAGATAAAGAACAACTAAAGAATGTCATGATGACAAAGTGAACACTATGCAGACTACTAAAACATTTTCTGGAGAGGGACCAAAATGATCAGAATGTCATGATCAAGAATAGAAGGAACCCATGAAATAGGACAAACAATTAAACACAGGAGAAAAAGGAAAAAGTAGGAAATAACAGCAGGTAAATAACATGTCAATCTTAAGTCAATACTCAATTATAAGCATTAATATAAATGGACTCATTCACCAATTAAAATAAATAGACTCGCACAGTGGATTAGGAAACAAAATCCAACCATATGCTGTATATAAGAAACACACTTAATTCACGAAGAAATTCATATATTAAAAGTCAAACGATGGAAAACAATACTACATACCCCAGCACCTCAGAAAAAGCAGGGGTAGCAACCTGTTCTCACATAGTCTCAACTTCAAACCAAGAATGACAAAATGAAGTAAAGAATGCCACTACATACTGGATAGGAGAAAAAATCAAGAGGAAGAGGTAACACTCATAAGTATTTATACAGCAAACATGGGAGCACCCAACTATATAAAACAAATCTTAATGGACATGAAAAATCTAGTATCAAATACCATAATCTTAACAAGAGACCTTAACACCCTCTTAAACCAAAGAGACAGTTCAAGTAGACAAAAAATTAGCAAAGAAGTAGCAGAACTGAACCAGAGATTGGAACAAATGGACTTGGTGGACATATACATAGGGTTCCATCCAAAAACAGCTAAACACACATTTTTCCAGCTCCACATGGGTCATTTTCTAAAATAGACCACATACTAGTCCACACATAGGTCATGTTTAAGTATATGGAAGAAAGCAGAAATGATCCTATGTATATTATCTGACCACAGTGCAATGAAACCAGAAAAACACAACAAAAGAAATCAGAACAACCACATAAATAGATGGAAATTAAACAACACTATACTTATCAACCAATGGGTCACAGATGACATTAAATAAGAAATTGAACAATATCTACAATTCAATGAAATTCAAGTACAACTGATTGGAACTCATGGGATGCAATAAAAGCAGCTCTCAGAGGGAAATTCATAGCTATGAACTCACACATGAGGAAAACAGAATAGGAACAAGTAAACACCCTAATCCTACACCTCCAAAGTCTAGAAAAGGAAGAGCAAACCAAACCCAGAGCCCAAAGATTGGAAGAAATCATAAAGATTAGGGCACAAATTAATTAAATTGAGATGCAGAAAACAGCTCAAAGAATTAATGACTCAAACAGCTGGTTCTTTGAAAGATTAAATAAAACAGATAAGCCCCTTGATAAACTCGTCAAAAAGAAGAAAAAAAAATCAAATACAAGCAATAAAGAATGAAAAGGACATGATTATCACAGACACAGTGGCAATGCAAAGGATTATCAATAGCTACTTTGAGCATATTTACTCTCATAGAAGATACAGAAGAAATAGACAGATGCCTAGAAAGGTACAATCTACAAAAAATGAATCAAGAAGATAGAACAACTCTCAATAACCCAATAGCAGCCAATGAAATACAAAATGTAATAAAAAGAATACCAACAAAGAAAAGTCCAACTCCTGCTGGATTCACAGCTGAATTCATGAAATTTACAGAAGATATTATCCCTACATTCCTGAAACTCTTTAATGAAAGTTAAAAGGAAGCAGTCCTCCAAAAATCATTTCTAGAGGCAAGTATTGTACTGATTCCAAAAGCAGGGAAAGATACAACTAAAAGAAGAGAACTACAGGCTAGTCTCTCTCATGAACATAGATGCTAAAATCCTAGCAAATAGAATACAGCAAATCATCAAGAAGATCATGTACCATGACCAGGTAAGATTCATCCCAGGATGCAAGGATGGTTCAATATTCAAAAATCTATAAATGTAATGTACTATATCAATAAAACCAAATTTAAAAATCACATGATCATCTCAATTGATGTGGAAAAGGACTTTGACAAAGTCCAATACTCATTCTCATTCAAAGGCTTACAGAAAATTGGAATAGATGGCCTCTACTTCAATCTGATAAAAGCCATCTATGACAACCAAGTGGCTACCATAATTCTAAATGCAGAAAAATTGAAATATTTTACTCTCAAATCTGGTACAAGACAAGGTTATCCTCTATCACCACTCCTATTAAATATATTTCTATAATTATTAGCTAGAGCCATTAGAAAAGAGAGAGAAATAAAAGCAATAAGAATGGGTAAAGAAGTTAAATTACCATTATTTTCAGATGACATAATACTTACTTAGAAGACCCAAAAAACTCCATCAAGAAACTACTACAATCGATATACACATTCAGTAGCATAGTAGGATACAAAATCAATACCCAAAAGTCAATAGAATTTCTCTACACATATAATAAACACACTGAGAGGGAAATTAGAGAAACAATAACTTTTACAATAGCACCTCAGAAAATAAAATACCTTGAAATTAATCTAACTAAGGAAGTCAAAGATCTTTTCAAGGAAAATTACAGTACTCTGAAAAAAGAGATCGTAGAGGATTTCATAAAATGGAAAGATATTTCCTCCTCCCTGATAGGAAGAATCAACATGGTGAAGATGGCCATACTCCCAAAATTGTTGTACAGATTTAATGTCATCCCTATCAAACTACCATAAATATACCTCCCAGACCTAGAGAAATCATTCCTAAAATTTATTAGGAAACAACAAAGCCCTAGAATAGCAAAGGCTATCCTGGGCAACAAAGACAAGGAAGAAGGCATTGCAATTCCTAACTTGAAACTATACTAGAAAGCTACTATGATAAAGTCAGCCTGGTACTGGCAACAAAATAGGCCTGAGGACCAGTGGAGTAAATTAGAAGATGCAGAACAATCTACACACTGAGTTACCTTATTTTCTACAAAGGGGCCAAACATGCTTACTGGAAAAAAATAGCCTCTTTAACAAATGGTTCTGGAAAAACTGGCTCTCTACATGCCAAAAACTAAAACTTGGCCCAGGTCTATCACCATGCACTAAACTAAAGTCAAAATGGATTAAAGATCTAAACATTAAAACAGAAACAATATCCTGGAAGAGAAAGTAGAAGGAACTCTTAAAGACATAGGGGTAGGCAAAGAGTTCATGAACAAAAATCAAATCACACAGGTAACATTTGAAAGAGTTACTAACTTGGACCACCTCTTATTGAGAAGTTTGCAAGTCAAAAGAAATGACCACCAAATAAAAGGACAACCCACAAATTTGGAAAAAATCTTGCCTAATAAGTGCTGGGACAAAGGTCTGCTCTTCAGAATTTATAAAGAACTAAAAAACATTAGGGTCCCAAAATTTAAAGACCCAATCCAGAAATGGGCATCCAAGAGTAATACATACTTCCCAAAGGATGAAATTAAAGAAGCGAATAAATATATGAAAAAATACTCCACATCACTAGCCATCTGTGAAATGCAAATTAAAACAACACTGAGATACCATCTCACTTTAGAAAGAATGGCTACCATAAAGAAATCACCCAACAACAAATGTTGGAGAGGTTGTGGAGAAAAGGGAACCCTTTTCTACTGCTGGTGGGAATGTAGACTGGTGCAATCATTATGGCAATCAGTGTGAAGACTCCTGAAAAAACTAGGACTGGAAATCCCATTCAAATCAGCTATCCTCCTACTGGGAATTTTCTCAAGGAACTGAAAACATCATATCACAGTGATACATGTGTACCTATGTTTATAGTAGCACAGGTTGTGATAGCCAAATCTTGGAAACAATCAAGATGCCCATCACCTGAGAAACTGATGAAAAACATGTGGTTCTTTTATACAATGGAGTATTATTCAGCTATAAAGAATGATAAATTTGAAGCCTTTATATATAAGTAGATGCCACTAGAAGATAAATTCATAAGTGAAATAAACCAGACCCACATGTGTAAATATCATATAGTCTCCCTAGTTTAAGAACTCAAAGGAAAATATAAAAATAGAAAGACATAACACAATTAAAAGGAAAGTGAGAACTTGAGCAATAGACAATGAAGAGAGGGCAAGGAGAAAAGCTAGGAGACATGAAAGGGGCAAAGTCACACATTTATAGGCAAAAAATGGGAAAGGCAATGATCCTGAGAACTATCAGCAGGTTTTTGAAACTAGCAGTTAATTGGTAGGATTCTCAGCCTGACTAACTATATATGCTGATACCTGTGAACTAAGTAACTGCAATGTGTAATGATAGGGTCATGCTTGGAATGCCTGTCATTCTGATCTTCTAATTACATACTGATTGTCATGACGTACCAATTACTGCCATACTCTCTCTCAAGTAAATGTTTGTTTAAACAAAAGGGTAACAAATGAATTCATGAGACAAAGAAAAAAATTATATCACAGGCTTGTCCTGCTACAATGCATAGATTTCTAAATTTCTGTGTAAGAATATGTAAATGTTTAGTCTTATTTTTTATCTTTTTTCTTCATATACTGGAGGGACTCTAAGTTTGACACATCAGTACATACCTAATGGCAAATACCTGTTTCATGTTATGTCTAAGATGTTTGATATCCAGACAGATAATGAGGTTAAGTTCAACTGCATATGTTATAGGGTAACAGTAATAAGCCTCTCTTCTAGAGGATTAGAAACCTAAGTTTGAAGACCAAAAATTAGAGAAAAAGAAGGGCTGCAAAGACAGCCAACATTTTGGTCCTAGCCTTTCAAGGTCAGTGAAGACTGAGGATATAGGAGAACCTGTACTATAACATCATGTAACTCAGTTTTGTCCCAAATTTTCTGATCAAGGTGATTATGGGACCACAGAGGAAAGTGACTGATGATGTAGAGTGTGCCTAAGGAGAGTCACATGGAGAGAAAACATTCTCTCAGGCTTTCACAGAGAGCAAATTGGTCAAGCAATGGCCATGACTCATCCATATGGCTGACAGTGACAAAAGATCTACAAACTGTGGTATAGGGTTTCAGGTTAAACCCTGAGGGGATTTCACTAACTCTATCAAATATGAAAGTTACATTTCTTGTTATATAGGTTTTGCTTTATCTTGGTCTTAACCATCCAAGTAGAAAAGTATAAAGATAAAGTATAAAAAAGTAAAGGCATATTAATATGCTGAGGTGTAAAAGGCTCAAGTCAACAAGTTTGGAGTTTGCCAGTTCTACAGAAAACGCACTACTATTGTAGACTACTGAACTATACTGGGATATTTTGCTGAATTCATTCAACTACAGTATTTAAATGACAATAGAATGCCCTTCTCCACAAAATGCATCAAAAAAGTGGGATAGAAATGAATGACCATTTTGTATTTGTATATGCAAAACAGGATAGATACACAGCTCCATTCCCTTAATTCAATGAATAGAGAGATTTGTTCTAATAGTGTTGAGACAGGATATCATGTCTGCATCTTGTACAATGAATAACTACTAAGACAACAATATGCAATGTATTAATTATTGAAAATGTGCTAGTAATCAGTTGTGAAACTGTCTCATTGCTATTTGTTTCTCAATATAATTATTAAAAAATAAAAATAAATAAAACTATACTGTGGAAGAGTTAACATTGAAGATTCATGATGACCAACTATAAAGTAAAAGTTATTGTACACTAGCCGAACAATAAATTTGCAGATATTGATCAGGATTTGTACTGTGGCTCACCTAGAGCCAAATCGCAACTGCAGAGGCTCTGCAGACCCACACCTGATGATGCCTTGGAGTCATTTTGGGATGGGATTGGGGATGCAGAGCAAGTGAGTGACTTGGGTGACACTCTTGGAAGGTGTCCCTAGGAAGGGAACCTTCCTCTGCCTGTAGCAGCTTGAGCGTGCATACTGCATAGTTGTGCCTTTTATCTGCCTGCAGGAGAAACTGAAAATGGCAAGGGGCGGATATTTATCAGTTTCCTTCCTACGGTTTCCAGTGTAAAATCCTAATCCTGAAGTGACATTTCCCCATGCACATTTATCTCACCACATATAGCAATGTGCACGTGCATGCAAAGTCTCCAACCTAAACTGTTTGCTTGCTTGTGACATTTCATTCCCTTATTCTTCTTAGAAACCAGTATGGATGTTTTTCTCTGGGAAAAATATACACCTTCCAGCTAAAGACTTAAATTTCTAACACTGCAAACCCCTTTTAACACAAAAATGAGATTCAAGACCCTGTGCGGCCAGTATTGCTCTTCCAGTGATGTCTTACACAAGTGTCTAGGTGCATCTGGTACAAAAAAGAAACAATGCCGAAACTTGCATGAATCTGAATGTGAAGTAATTAAATACTTGTGTCTACCCATTTCTTCACATGACTAAGACATAACTACATTCTGATCACACCCATGTGTGAGAAAGTGTTGATTCAAGACGACTAAGCTGAATTGTAAAGAAGTGAACAAGAAGCAGTTTTATTGTTGTTGTTGGTGGTGGTGGTGGTGATGGTGGTGGTGGTGGTAATGGTGGTAGTGGTGGTAGTGATAGTATTTTGGTGTTGTTGTTTACTGGGTATTGTTGTGGTTGTTACACTGTGCTCTGCTCATTGAGCAACATCCCTAGCCCTCTCTTATTTTCTTAACTTGGACTTAGGGTCTCCCTAAATTGATAAATTGCCCAGGAACAGCTTAAACTAGATCCCTGTGCCTCACCCTCCCTGAAAGCTGAGTTACAAGCATGGGCCACTGCATCCCACTAAGAAATCAGTGTTAGACTCCCTCTTAGACACTTATCTCCAGCCTATCGAGTGATAAGTGGCCAAAAGTTGGCAGTATGAGGGGAGAAATTATTGAGATTTTTTTACCTGCCCAGGAAGGCTTGAAGCTCTTCTTCTTTCCCCAAAACTCAGAAACTAATTGATTCTGAGATGAGACATCATACGCTTGTATCACACTGAAGACAGAAAAATCTACAGGGGGAGGCACTGGTTAGATTTGCCAATTCCAGTGAAGACTGGAAATATTTTGGTTGTTTTGCAGTTTTTCATTTTTGTTTTTGTTTTTTGGTACTGGGGATCAAACTCAGGACCTTGTGCTTGCTAGGCAGGCATTTAAGTGACTGCACTATCTCCAAGGTCCCTAGAAATATTTAGCCTGATGGCATATGCTTGTAATACCAGTGCTGGGGAGGCTGAGACAGAAGGATCACTGAGGCTGAGCTCCATAGCAAGACCCTACATCAAATAAATAAATAAAATTTTTAGAAATTTGAAAAAAGACAACTCCCATAAACACTGGGTCAAAGTAGCAGACTCCCCATGGGCCATTTGGCAGGGACACAATTGCCTTTGCTTTTTTATGGCTTCCTATAAATTCTGCTGTTTTGGCAAGCTGGCTAGGTAGATGCACACACACAACCTTTCTAATTCCCAATCTTTTTGGAAGCCTTTTTACTTTAGAAGCTATCACAAATAATCAAGGTTTCAATATTCCTTGAAGTTTTGGTTATTTAGCTCTAGCAGATAATTTAATATTTGATTGGACATTGGAGAAAAAATGATGAGTCCCTCTCTCTTGAGGGGAGAATATTTGGTTCTTGATATCCTCACCTCTTCCAACCTGAGAATAGACATTTCCTGACAGTTTCAGGGTCATGCTTTTCTCTGTGCATCTCTACAATGGCTGAGCTCAGTCCTTTGACATTGTCTTGTGCTCTATTGCATGCCTACCTCCTGCCTGTGAATTTGCCTGCACAAAAGCTATGGCACTAGCGGTTTGCTCAGGTGCTTAGTCTGCCTTTACAAATGCACTGATCGAGCCAGCTATGGGGGCACATAACTGCAATCTCAGCACTCTGGAGGCTGAGGCAGTAAAATGCTAAGCTCAAGTTAGCAGGAAAAAGCTAACTTAGAGATGCCAGTAGTTATTTACCAAATGCAAGATGCAAGTTTGGACATCCTGATAACTTAGTGAGACCCTCCTTGTCTTAAAATAAAAAATAAAAGGGCTAGAGATGTATCTAAGTAAAATGGCCCAAGGTTCAATCCTCTGTACCATAAAAAATCAGTTTCCAGTTATCTTAGTCATTTTTCTCTCATTGCTGGAACAAAATACTTGACACCCAAAATAAAGGAAGGAAGGGCTTATTTAGCTCACAGTTAGTGCAGGTTTCAGTCCTTACTCGGCTGGCTCCAAGGCAGAGCGGCACATGGTAAAGGGCAGCAGCTCATGGCAGTGGAAGGCAGCAAAATATGCTAGAGCAAAAGGGGGGTTCAGCAGCAGGGAGTGAGCCCCTCTCCCTCCCTTATGATGTTTGAAGGCTGCCCGCCTCAAGGTGGGTGTGGCACTCACACCCATAATCCCATCACTGGACCATGGATCAATCACCAGAAGTCACCCCATGACCACATGAGGCTTTGGGCGACATCTATACACAAGCCAGAACCCCAATCTAAAATGGTTTCTGGCCTAGTGGGGCATCTCTACTCAGCTACTCATAAGGCTGTGGCAGGAGGATCAAAAAGGCAAAGCCAGCCTGAAGAAATTGGTAAAAAACCCTTCCAGAAAAAAATGAAACATCAAAAAGTTTCTGCTTGTATTTATTACCATTTTTGTTGCTAAGACAAAATGCCTGATGCCTTCAATTTGAAAAAGAACAACTTTACTTCAGAGTTTTCAGGCTGGGGCTGGCTAGCTCCAGGGCAGGAGTACCATGGCAGCAGGGCATGGATCTTGTCCTTTGGGAAGCAGAGGGGAGAGGAAGAGGCCAGGGATTAAATTAAGGCTCCAAAGTCACAGTCCTGCAACACACCTTGCAACCCACAGTTGGACCCGGGAGGGGCCTTTACTAATTCTGTAGGCTTCTCTCAAGCCAGTCAAATTGACAATCAAAACTAAACATCAAGTTGAGATAGATAGCTCAGTGATCTAAAGCACCTGCTTAGGGAATCAGGTAAGTGCCCAGGGACCACAGCTGGATCCCCACACCACGTGTCACTCCAGCCCCACTCCCAGGGTGGGCTGAGTCAGCCACAAAAAAAACCTGAAGATAAAACCCTTGACATTCTACAAGCTGCTCCCTCAGAGACAGAAGGTGAGTCCTGCCCTTTTCCCTGTGAGCTTGCCTCTCCTCAGCTTTTTGGGTTCTCTGTACTTTCCAGAAAGCCTTTAACGAAATGCAATTGTTTCATTTTCCAATTGTTCCCTCCTGAGAACCAGTACCCTCTGGTGCTCATTTCCTAAGAATATTGCCTTGCCATTTTCTCAGTTTTAGGTGATGTTGTGTTTTTCCACTTCTGTTTTCCTCATGAGTTGATCTCATTCCTTGTCTACCATATGTGGGATTCACACTTTACCAGATGGAATTTCATAATCACTTTCTTGTTCCATTGTTTTATGTATTAATTACGCCTTATTTGTTGCAAGTTAGAGATGCCTCTTTCAATTTTGTAAAAGGGAGACTGTGTTGGCTACCGAGTGGTCCACAGAATTGAAGTGAGATTACCAACCAGGACTCAGGCAGCACAGAGGTCCTGGGCTGCTCTGCATGCTCAGCTGCATCTCTGGCCCAGGTCCTTCTAAGCCCCACCCACTATGCACCAGGTCAGTAGTTCTACCTGCCAAGGAGACCATAACAAGGTATCTGCAACTACAAACAAAAGACCAAAATGTGCAAAAGTAACCTCCACTAATGAAATACTGTTTGACAATTACAAATGTCCCTTAGAAAAACTAAAGACATGGGAAATAGAAGGTGAAAAGCAACTTCCAGAATGTATCCAAACTGTGGACCTCTTAGTAACTATAAGAACATATGCATAAGTTATAAAACTGTGTTCATAAGGACCAGCAAGATAGATCAGCGGACCAAGTGCTTGGTTAGACAGGCACAGGGACCAGGGTTCGACCTCTGGCACCACAGGCCAGATCAGACCCACCCCCTGGGCACCCTGAGCCTCAATAGACTGCTCATG
This sequence comes from Ctenomys sociabilis, assembly GCA_004027165.1. Lineage (NCBI taxonomy): Eukaryota > Metazoa > Chordata > Mammalia > Rodentia > Ctenomyidae > Ctenomys > Ctenomys sociabilis. The sequence goes on along the minus strand of PVKA01009377.1, from coordinate 38,861 downwards.
CCTGTAATCCCAGCACTAGAGAGCCTAAAAACAGAAAGATCACAAGTCCAAGCTGCATAGTGAGACCCTGCACAAAAACAAACAAAAGTATTCACAGAAAAATCATTTGTGTGAAAAATGGAGAAAATATGCATATTCATACTTACTTGATTATGCATAAACTTGACTGGAAGGAAACTGCAAAATTAATAAGTATCATCTATTCAGGTTGAGAATACAACTGAGCAGACGAGGTACAGAAGTGAGAAGAATGCTTTGTAGCTCTTTATTTTTGAACCATCCACCTCCTCAAAGTATTCAGTGCGCGTGTGCATCTGTGTGCATGCTCTTGTCATACCTGCATAACCAGAAGGACACGTACACAAGCAGTGCGACCGCTCTGTGTCGACGAAGGGCTTCTTCTCTTTATTCTGCATGCATCACCTGACTCTTCATCAAAGGAACCATTTTCCTAAATTGCAAAAGATCAAGTGAAATATTTTTTGGCATGTCTTTTAAAATTAATTATTTGTCAAATTCGTCAGTGTATTTCCAAGGAAGGACAAGGATGTTATGATTTATAAAGGTCCAAATTACTGTCAATAGCCTTGCCGGGGTGTTTCGTATTCTCCACAGGCAGATGCAGCCAGCCCCCTGGGAAGAGATGCAGACAGGATATGAGTTACATGAGGCTCTTTCCCACGGGGATTAAGGCGCTCCTCAAACCCTAATGCCCATGGAGCATGTGGGAATCCTATAAAAATGAAAATCCCACAACGTCTGGTGGCCCAACATGCTCTATTCCCAGTGTGCTTCTAAGCGAATGAACGCCCAGTATCTGGACTGAGTTCTACGTCTCCAAGTCGAGTCTCTTGCTTTTTCCTGCAGTAAAGCCCTCAGTAGGCAAGGCTAGCTTCTGGAATAGGGCAGAGCGATCGCCTGCAAGGTGAAGCTTCGGACCTCAGAGTGGCCCCGGGGCCAATTCGCTGTGGAAATGATGATAAATACGGATTTTTCTTTCTTTAGTTGCCCCATTTAAAAATTTAAAGGAAAAAAAATTCGGATTTAAATAAGAACAATATCAACCAAAAAGTTGAGTTCCTTGCCTTAAGATGTCTTCTTACAGCTTGGTAGGAGCTCATGGCTTTAAATCAGTGGGTTCTCTGTGGGTTTTTTTTCTGTGTTCCAACTTGATCTAGATCTTTAACAGCACTTAAACCGAAGAAAATATTTCTGGATTTCCTGAGATTAAGGAATCCTTTCAAGCAGAACTGAGCCAAGAAAACTCTCAGCTCAGTGGTTCAGAAGCAGCATTACTCTGGGCAAGATGCTCTTGGCATCCAGATTCCTGCTCCTCCTCCTCCTCCTCCTCATCCTCCTCCTCCTCCTCCTCCTCCTCCTCATCCTCCTCCTTCAGGTGAGGGTAAGAAGAACATCCTACCTACATCTCACTAATGTCATCTGTGGCTGATTAACCTCTGGGCAAGCCGCACATGCCTGCCATATTTGTGCTTTATCCTTAGGGAACTGGTGGAGGCTTAAACATAGGAAAATACTACAGTGCAATAGGCAGGGTGAGCTCTAAAGGGTGAGAGGAAATCCCACAATTTGCCAAACAATCGGCCAAAAGATGTTTAACTATGTGCAGCTGCAAGATTTAAGGGAAATTTCAGTTATATTCAGTAGCAGAAGAAACTCATTGGGAAAAGCAAACCAGACCTGTTTACTCTTCAAACACATCTGTAAGTTTAGCAAACAAAACCTTGACTAAAGGCCATTATGGGCTATCAATTATTGCAAGATTTTAAATTTTATACATATGTTTACATTTATTACATGGTAATTCCTAGCTGTGAACCAACTCAGCATATGCTGAATTTAGCAAACGCTAAGCTCTATGATCCCAGCACTAACTGTGGTTCACAGTAACATTTCTCTTTGGCAACCGGTAATAACTGCTGTTATTTACAGAGCCTCTTTTCAGTGCTAGGTGTTTTACATGTGTTGCCTTGATTTACTCTCATGGCAGCTGCAATGAGATATGTGTAACTATACCTATTTATAAACCAGAAGCTGGACCCAGGGAGGTGAATCAACTTGTCAGAGGTCACGCAGGAGGCTGAGATGGATTTTGAACTCTGGTTTGCCTGATATTGTGTTCTTAACTTCAAACTCACTTAAAACAGAAATGATGGATGAATGATTATTTCAGCGGTTCATCCATCAGAATTATTCAGTTGCTGTCCTTTAACCATCACATACATCTCTGAAATATGAGAACCCAGTCTACAGCCAATGGGTGCATCATGTTCTTGGAGAAATGGTCTTGCTGTATGTGACAAGCTATGTATCTTTAAAATATTTGCCCGCTAAATAATCTCAACTATAACTTTACACATATTTTAAATTACATTTTGTATTTCCTTTAATTCTGTACAATTATAACTTCCATATATATGTAAACAAATCTGCTAGCTTTTGTATGTGTAGTAGACAATATATATATATAGTGTCTACAAAATTCATAGATGCACCCAATTTCAGGACCATGTGCCTATCCATGTATGTCTACTGCTTATTTTTTAAATAAGGTCACAGACAGATAAATGTACCTAGGTACCGTAGTGACATCTTGTGGGAAAAGCATGTTCAGTTGCCTCTGTATGTTTCTGAATATTTCAAAGCTATATTTTTATTGACAACGAGGAAACCATCATCCGACTGAATTTGACATGTCATCCATTGAAATATGGCTTAGCTCTCTATAAATTTAATTTAAAAGGGTTTCGTTTACTTTTCCAATCAAACAACAAAATATTTTTGAGTCCCATGCCTCTGCATTATGACACTTCTTAGAAGTGCTCCTGCGACCAACAGTGCAAGAGATTTCAATTGGAGAATTTCTGTGACAGTTATTCTTGCTTCTCTGTGTGGGATGTGAGTGGAGCTGCTGCCTCTGGGATGGATTTCTTAATACTTTAATTTGAAAGAAGATAGATAACACTAATTTTCCACATGATAAAAACTCGTATTTCCCCAGGATGTCTTTAAAGGTAAGGTGCAGCCAATCGAGACTTATTTGATCATCAGCTCCGTACAGTTATGAAGGGAAAAAGCGTTATGTAAGGTTGCCTCCCCTTTGTCTCTAGCAAAACGAGCCATCCTGGTGAGGTGGCCAGGCACACTTGGCAGGGAGGTGAAGGTAGACCTCACCCACACAGCGGTGGGTTTTTCTATTCTACTTCTAAGGAAAGCGGCCTTAAATAGACAGATGGCTTCCATTTTCTACATCTATTCTTCTAATTCTTTACATTAGTTAAACAAGGGCTTGTGTGCACAAACATTTGTTTTGTTATTCTTTCATGAATATGTGAATATATTTGTTGTAGTAATTACATTTATTTAATGTTATTTTTAATATTGAGACGTATTAAAGGTTGTTCATGCAACGACCTTTTTCTCCATGTAAAAACCTTCTTCCTTGAGAAGACAAAGAAAATACTTTACCTTTTTATTACACTTTATCAGCTTAATAAGCCAGAATAAATGTGAATACTCAGTTATGAATAAGCTACAGCTAAACTAAAATTTTTTCCATTTATTACTTACTTCCTACTTATCACCACTAGAGGGCAGCTGAGGACTGAGCGAAGCACAACATAAAGCAGTAGGTAAAGAATACTGCGTCTTCCGTCAGAAAAGCTAATTGTGTTTTATGGCAAAGATACTCAGAAACTGCTTAATGATAGTTTTATAATGAAGTTAGTAATTCCAGCACTCGGGAGGCTGAGGCAGGAAGATTGTTGTGAGTTCGAGACCAGCCTGAGCTACAAAGTGAGCTTAAGCCCAGCCTGAACTACATAGTGAGACCCTGTCTCAAAAAGACAAAAAAAAAAATAAATAAATAAAATAAAGAAGTTAGTAAATATGCACATACTTCCTATTAAAACGTTAAATTGAAACATTTTCTTTTTTGACACAACAGCTCATTCTGTAATTACAATTAAATTTGCAAATGCCAAGTAAAATAATGTCAATTATGCATCAAGTTGTATTTACAGCTGCACCTGCCTATATTTAAATGTTGGGAAGCAATTACAAGCGAACCACCAAGTGTCTGAAAAAGAATAAGAAATCAGCTGGACAGCCTGAGGTCTCAGTGATTAAGATCCCCGGCGTGTCTTTCCACTGTGGCACTCAGCAACGCGGTAGCAGTGTGCCGGGCACTGGTGGAGCTGTGGGTTCCAGATCTAGCTCTCAGCCGCCGAAGAGACAACCAAGTGCTGGACCGAGGAGGCAGCGCCCTGGCCAGCGGTGTGTCCAACGCCCAGCGCAGGGCCAGCGAGGAGGAGCGTCTCGGCCCGCCGCCGGGCAGTCCCCTTCGCCTGGAAGACGTCTGCCTCAGACTGCAGAGGGGAAAGCCAGAGAACAAACACTGAAACGCAAATGCGATTTCAAACCCTGTTTCACCAAGACAAGTCTTAGCTCTCCGAAACTGGTCTCCTCCCCCGGAGGCAGCAGTGATGCTACAGCCAGACGTTATGAGGCTCGTGCTTAGAAATGTGCTCAACACAACAGCGGGCACATAAGTGACCGGTATTCTATTAGGACTTTCATGTTGTAACCAAAAGATCTGGAGCAGAGTCACAGCCCCAAGTGGCGGCGACCGAGGTGCTGCAGAGAGCATTTGCTTTCACTGTGTCGTGCGAGGGGAGATTCGATGAAGAATATGATCATCTTCAGGATAAGATGAAGGGTTTTCCAGAGAGATGCGGCCACCCTTGTCGATGCGATTTGACATTTTTCTTCATTGCTGAGTACGTTACATGTTCACTCTCTATCTGCCTCTCCCTCTCCCTCTCCCCCTTCTCTCCCTCACTCTTTCCCCCTTCTTCTCCCCTCCCCCTTCTTTGCCCTCTCCCTCTCCCTCTCCCTTTCTGTCTCTCTCTCTGTCCAGAGTATCAGGGTACAGAGAATAATCACTTTTCTCTCTTGAGCATGGCATTCAAGAATGAATATGTTCTAGGACTGGAGATTCTGTTCAAGCCAGCTGTTCCCCTCCTGGGTATTTTTCCAAAAGAACTGAAATCATCATACCGCAGTGATGTAAGTGCATCCATGTTCATAGCAGCGCAATTTCTCGTAGCTAAATCTTGGAAACAACCCAAATGTGCATCAGTTGAGGAATGGATAAAAAAGTTATGGTATTTTTCTGAATGGAGTATTATTCAGCTATAAAAAATATAAATTTAAGCCTTTTGTAGATAAGTAGATACAGCTAAAGACTATATTGGTATGTGAAATAAATCAAATCCACATGTGCAAACACTGTATTATCTCACTAATGTGAGAACCTAAAAGAGTAATGAAAATCTAAAAGATACTGTGAAAAGGAAAGAAATTGTTCAGTAGGAAGGAAAATCTTGGATGAGGAAAAGGACAAATCAAAGAAAAAAAAGATATATTCAGGTATATATGCAGAATAATTTGGATAATTTTATTGTCGATTTGTGCTGATCTTTTAAAAGGAGCAGATAATTCTTAGATTTTTTTTTACTCTGAGTTTTTCCTCTTTTGAATTTCTTAAAACTTCTTAGTTATTGTTTTGTTCTGTTTTTTCTTTAAACAAATATTACACATTTGTATCTGGTAATCTGAGCAACTAATCTGAAGATGGCATCATGCAACACAGCAACCACTGTTGAATTCCTATTACTATGTTCAGCGAAATCTTGTATTGTTTCTAATGCTGTTTTTTTTTTCTAACATTATTTTGTATTCTTTAAAAATAAAAAGCAAAAGACTGAATATGGTCACTTTATATCCTCAGACTGCTTTGAGAATTCAATGCAGAAGCTTCACCTTACCATGATACTTAGACTTGATAGCCTTAAAAAAATATAACTTACTTCTAAGATTGAGCTGGATGATGGACTAGATTCACAAATTGTATTTATTTTTCCAGTGTTTATCACTGTTGCTCAGAGCAGGAAAAGTGACTACAAAACCAAAACTAGATGAAGGGGGGAAAGAAACCAAGTAAACCAATGAACAACTAGATTCTGACTACTAACAACTGCTTAGATCACAGCCTATCATCCATGATTCAATACCAATGAGACTACATGCTGGTAGGAGGAGGAGGGTGCCTCAGACCAAGCCCCTCTCTCTAATGTCTTACGGATTTGGGTCGTGATGGGGGTGGAATAGTACAGGACTGGAGGAGGTGAGTTTGCAGCTGTTATCCTCCCTGCTTTAACATCGCCTGCTTTACTCAGTCCATGTCACGAGTCCTTTGCCCACCTAAGGGTCACAGAACAGATTTGTCCTTCAGAGTCTCAGCCTAGGAAGGAAGCCACAGGAGAGCCCCGCCCTCTTCTGTCCTCAGCTGACATGCTTAGGCTATAGTTGGGAAGCAGCAAAACTCTGGAGTGACTTCTGCCCTGCAAGTGGTGTGAAGGCGATGAAAGAACCGCCGTGAGTGAAAGCCAAGTGAATCAAGTGCCTCCAGAAGACGACGCTTCTTCTCTATGCAAGTGGTAGGTGCCCTCCCAATCCCCATGTTCTCCATCAAGACAAAGCACTCTTGATACTCCTCCCAGGAGCAAATCAATTTGTTTTCAGCTGATACATTCCTCATTGAACAAACAGCTTCCTTGGTAAAATAAACTATTCACAAAGGGATCATGGGCTGATCGCAAAGGCGAAGGAAAGCTGGGTCGGGAAGAAAGAAAGGCAGGGTGCTACTTGATGATTTCTTCTGCTGTTTATTTTTCCTGGGAATACAGTTGCAGCTGAGACCATGCCTCTGTCTCTATGTATAAACCAGCTTTTCACAGGCAGCTTCATTTCAGTCATCTACACCAACTATTCATTTCTGGAAAATCTGAGCACACCAGCTCCTGTTGGAGACGGCTGCGGAAGGCAGGCAGTACTTTCCTGGGTTTTGACAATGACTAAACTGAAGCAATCCGAGCAGACATGCCACACACTCATGTTTTCTGTTCCTCAGGGGGCTCCAGACAGTGCCAAGGAATGAGTGACCTTGTGCCCACTGCCTAGGATGCCAGTGACTGAGTCCTGGGCCCACTGCATTGAGAACTGTGTCTAGTTCCTGAAACAATGAGGGAGCCAAGCTGTGCCTGGACCATGTTTACTGCAACAATCGCTGCCCTGACACCTCTGGCTTCCAACGTCCCAAAGTGACTGTACTTCTCTTACCCACGTGACCTGTAAGAACCACATTCCTTTGTTTCTCAGACTGTCTACTCTGGTCAGAGCATTAGCAGGATGCTGGGTTCTTCAAGAAAACAGAACCAATCAAATAGAGAGATACGGCAAGCTTGACTATAAGCTTTAGTATAAGCCCTACAATTTGTTGTATGCAAGCTGCACAACCAAACATGCTAGTGGGAGTGTCCATCGAAGTCCAAATATCTAACAGCTGGGGATGGAAATGGAGGGAACTGGCTTAAATCCTAGTGCTAAGGATTGAGAACCATAACTCTAATAACTGAGAGCAGGAGGTGATCGTCCACCTCCAGCTCAGAGAACAAAAACGAAACCTCCACTGCATTTTTGCTTAATCTGGACTCTCAATCTATCCATTCGAATATGCATCTGTTTGTATTCCCCAAACAATGTTTTACCAACATCTGACTATCCCTCAGCCTAGAAGGTTGATGCATAGAATTAATCACAGTTACCAAGTTCAACATCATACACTTAGGGTCTCTTTCTTTAATAATGCATTACTCTTAGCCTTTCTAGCTGAGTGAATTCTAAGAGAAAATAACTTCCAACAATCTATACATCGTCACCCTGCCTTGAGTCCAACAGCCCTCACTTATCTCGCCATTCACCCCCGTTTTCTGCCCCAGACTTTTATCTTCTTCCCTACTCCTTAATTAAAATGCTGTGTGTTCTCAAGTGGTGAAGCTGGTCAGGGACCTCTCAATGCCTTCTCCTTGCCTTTGCAGAGACACAGAGATGAGAGCAGCTCCTTGGCACCCTGTTGAATGACAATTTTTTTTTTTATCTTAGGGAAGGGTCTTCAGGGTGTTCAGGGTCTCACTACTGGATAGGACTCGTAGTGATCTGCCTGTTTACAGCCTCCGAAGTGCTGAGATTACAGATATGCGGCACCACACCCAGTCTCAATTGCCCTCTCAGCGTGCCCCCGGGGGGATAGAACCCTCAGCCCCTGAGCCTGCTTGCAGGTGCTTTAATCTGCTGAGCTATTTGGCTGGCCCCAGAATCATTATTTTAGAGAGTAGCAGAAATCAATTTGTCAGTTGGAGCATAACAGTTCAAGGAGAAAGGATAGGGACAGAAGGCCTGACTATCTAACAACACCTGAGTGAGATGTGTGTGTGTGTGTGTGTGTGTGTGTGTGTGTGTGTGTCTATGATATGAAGTTTTCAAGGACTAGGGCCAAGCACTGTGTTCAATGGTTTTCAAGAAAAAAAATATTGCAAAGTGTAAGACACACATGCTGCTTGACCTACGTAGCATAAGGAAAGAAACCAGCAGAACGACCAGCCAAGGAGATGAGAGTGAGTCTGAGGGAGCTACCACTTAAGTTACGACAGTTCCCCAAGCTGTTGCCTTACTACTCTCCCCAGCATGTTTTTAATGCTGTCTGCTATGAATAATGATACAACTAGAAAGGTATCCGACAAAAACAAAATTCCATTTTTATGTAGAAATTATTTTTAAAATACATAATTTAAAACATTAGTGTTTTGTCATACTGATAGAAAAAAAACAACTTTGGCAATATGTTATTATAGCTTTAAGTATTGCAGACAAAGATGTTCCAGTGTACACCCCCCCCCATAGTGCTTCATCAAAACACCTCAGATAAGTGGTAAAACGAGTGGTATGTGAGACATCGGGCCTTTAAATAATTTTAAAATTATATTATTTAATATAATTTAATATTATATTAGGAGACAGTAATGCTGTGGTTGTCAGAATCCCAATTCCTTTCCTCGACAAAAAGGTACGTGGAAGAATACCTCATTTCTGAAGCCCAGCAAGGAATAGGGTAGCACTTTTCACACTGGGCCAAGATTACTTTATGTCAGCAGGTGTGGACAAATGGCTGGCGTCTTAGCAGCTCGCTGGGTTGGCATAGAGAAGGGAGCCCAGGACTGTGGCGCTGCAGTGTGACTGGGTGTTGTGAGTCAGGGGCCTCCTGGCCAGAGTGCTTCCACACAGATGAAATCCTCCATCATAGCCACATCTGCGCGAAGCAAAGCAGAGCCACGTGGCTGGCGAGCATGCTCCACATCCTAGTTCTCTGCCTTGTCTTCCTGACGAAATGCTTGCTTACAAATCGGATGTGTGAGAGACAGTGAGCTGCAGAAGTCAGGAGGCAGGGAGGCTTCTGCGCATGGGCGTCTAAGGGAGGAATGCTCCTCCCCTCTATCTCTAGCTCTGATTCTTGGAAGACACTGAGCGTTTCCTTACCATGTGCTATTTACAGCTTCAGCAAAGGCCACAGTCTGCCTCATGGGGCCACTTACGCATCTGCCGTGGGGCCTGTGCTCTGACAAAAATACCAGGGCCTGCTGACCCAACTAATGCTTCTCACTCCTGCTTTTTTAGAACTCCTAGACTACACTGAAAATGTAACCTCCTTCTCCTCCTTTCCCTTGTCCTGGTATTCCCTTCATTTACCTTTATTCTCCCTAATCCTTTCCCTGGGTCTAAATGATGTTGGGAGATAAACATTACCTGTGCTTTTGTGTGGTACAATACATAGTTCGGTAAAAAATATTGTTAGCTTTATTAAAAATTCTAAAATTATTTTGTATACAATTTCTTCTCAGCTTGGTTATCGGGGACTCCTGCAGTAGACCCTAATCTCCTGCAAGGTGCTACAGCATATGGTGAAAAGAAAGAGCAAGAAATGAAATGGTGTGACTGGGATCTGGGAGGGCCAGTGGTTCACGGGAACAAAAGGCAGTCGGGCAAGCAGAGCCTCAGTATCTACCAACCCAATTTACACTGAGGGAAATGCTGGAGGCTTTATCAGGGTTCTCAGGGCAGGTGCTAGCCTCACGCAATAAGCGTCATGTGGGAGGCTCAGAGGGCTGCAGTGATCTTAATGTAATGAGGATCTGCTACTGCTGAGGATGCTGAGCAGAGACAGCATGTTACTAAGAAGTTGGTCCTCTCCCCCATGCAAAACATTGTTTTTATTATTACTTGGCTCTCAAGGGACCAGGATGTCATCAGCTGATAGAATATTGCCTTCTGTTGTCACAGCATCCCAGATCATTGAAGCCTCAATTGTGACCAGAAGTACATGGAGACATGTTTCTGAAGGTGATAGCTGACTCTTGCAGCAAGAGACTGGGCCTTGGACAAGTCCTAATCGCAACTAATTTGTGAAATGAGGTTTCCCCTTGACACTTGGTAATGATCATTTCTTGATTTTCTCTGAGGAAAAGCAACAGACTTTGTTGTCAAAAGTGCATGATAGAAACGTTTTAAAATTTTAAACAAAAAGTAAAATGTTTGAACAATTGATACCATATTTCAAGAATTTAATAGCTCTTTGCTGTATTTTGCATCCTGAATGATCCCAAAAGTCCATGTGTTAAAGGCTTGTTTCCCAAAGTGGCTAAATGGGAAGCAGTGGAATCTTTAAAAGGCAGAAATATTCCAGTGTAGACCCTTCAACCTCCTGATATCTACATCAATAATCCTGCAGTGAGCTGTAGGCCTTCAACCGTTGCCTAGATCCCATGTATCTCCAAGGTGCAGGCAGCCCCTTTCTCTTATCAGTCCTTGTATTCTATACCTTGCATTAAACATGTTTCCCTGTCAAGTCAGCACTGACTTATAAAGCCCCAGTCTTCTCCTCATTATCTCTCTCTCTTTTTGTGTGTGTTTGCATATTTTTTTATTAATTTTATTGAGAAACAAATGGCAATGAGACAATTTCAGAACAGTTTAGTAGGACAGTTTCAATAATTAATACATAGTACATTGTTGTCTTTATAGTAGTCATTCATAGTACAAGATGCAGGCATGATATCCTGTCCAAACACCCTTAGTACAAATCTTTCCATTCATTGAATTAAGAGAAAGTAACTGTATACATATGCATATACAAAATGGTCTATCATTACATCCCTTTTTTTGTTTAGTTTTGTCAGAGATGAGTATTCCATTGGTATTTAAATATTGTAGGTGCATGAATTCAGCAAAATAATCCAACACAGTCCAGCAGTCCACAATAGTAGTGGGTTATCCTCAGAAGTTGTTGACTTGAGCCTTTCATAGCTCAGCATATTAATATGGCTTTACTTGATATACCTCATTTTTATACTTTTCTGCTGGATCGTTAAGATCAAGATAAAGCAAGACCTATGTAACAAGAAATGTAACTTCTAAATTTGATCAGGTCAGTCAAATTCCCTCATGATTTACCCTGAAACCCTGTACCGCACTTTGTAGATCCTTTGCCACTGTTAGTCATGTGGATGAGTCACAGCCATTGCTTAACCAATTTACTCTCTGTGAAAGACTCAGAGAATGTTTTCTCTCCATGTTACTCTCATTAGGCACACTCCACATTATCAGTCACTTTCCTCTGCGGCCCCATAATTTCCTTGATCAGAAATTTTGAGATACAACTGAGTTACAGAATGATAAAGTTCAGGTTCTCTGATGTCCTGAGTCTTCACTGACTTTGAAAGGCTATGGCCAAAATCTCTTTTCACTCCCCTGCCAAGAAGTGAATGGCTTTTGTATGTCACCTAGTACCACAATTATGTGTCACTGCAGGCCTAGAGAAATGAAGCCAATCAGTCATGGTCTCAAGCTTTCAAAACCATGATCCAAAATAAACCTTTAGGCTTTATAGTTTATCTATCTCAGGTATTTGTTACAGTAACAGAAAGCTTGCTAACACACATTTCACATTATTTCACTAGGAAGTGTAACATTGAAATATTCTAAATGAATGTAAATGAATATATAATATGCTTGATCATTTTCATATTAAATATTTCAAATATATTGTTTTCATTTGAAATACTTGCAGTGTATGTTGAATATCTAAAATGCTTCAGGGGCCAAGGCATAGCTCAGTTGTCTAAACACCTGCTTGACAAGTGCAAGGACCCATGTTCAATCTCCGGTACTGGAAGATCACTATGAGTCTTAGCTGCATAGAGAGACAGTGTACCAAATAAACAAATGAATAAATAAACACATAAAATGCTTTAGATCAGATATGTTTTAGATTATGATTTCTTTTAGTTTTTAGATATCTTAAACATATAATGCAATATTTTGCAATTCAAGACTAAGAACAAAATTGATTTACATAATTTATAAACCCCGTGTGTGTGTGTGTGTGTGTGTGTGTGTGTGTGTGTGTGTGTGTGTGTGTTGTAGTCAGGGGTTTCAAGGGAAATAATTTAACATAGGACACATAATTTATAGGATCATTGTATAATAGTCACCCAAAGAGTCAAGTTGAAGAGTGTGCAAGGAAATCTATTCATACACCAAAGACATAAAGAATCCAACTGAAGGCCTAGAGCCCACAGCAGCAGGCTGCATGAGTTCAACTGGGGATCTAGATTTCCTAACAATGCCTCCCACAAGGCCAGCTGGAATCCTAGAGCCCACAGAAATGTCTCATGCAAGTCTATTTTGTGGATCTGTACTGGAAAGGCCCAAAGTTCAATGGTGGAAGCTAAAAGCCTGTTACAGTGCAATGAAGGATCTGTGCTAGTGGGCTGAGGAGTCTGCCCTGGAACCAGGAAGCAACACTCAAGGATAGAACCAGGGCTCTCCTGAAAGATCTCACAGCCATCATCACCAATGCAAGGTCCAAGCTCCTCCAATGATGAGAACAGCTGAGTTCACATTAGGAAAGTCAGTGGGACAAGCTCCTCCAGGGGAACCAACAGTGCACCTTCCCCTTTTTATGTTGTTGGCAACAATCCTCAGGTAGGTGTTCCACACCAAGTGCCACACTGATTCAGTTCAGCTGGGTGCTGCAAGTTGGCCAGTTGTCACTACAACATATAACATGAAAGTAATTTAGAGTAAATAAAATCTTAATGATACTATAGATACTGTGAAAGGGAAAGAATTTGTTCAATGGGAAGGAAAAACTGGAATGAGGAAAAGGGCAAAAGAAAGAAGGGAAAGGAATATATTTAGATATGTGCAAGATAGGACAATTACACTGCTGATTTCTTCTGGTGTTTGAAAGGAGCAGTTAATGCTGAAATTTTTTTCCTTTAGTTCTTATTTTTTTCTTTTGAATTTCTTACAACTTTTTGTTTTTGTTTTGTTCTGTTTTTTCTTTAATCTAATCTTGTACATTTATATCTGGTAACCTAAAAAACTAATTTGAAGATGACATCATACAACACAACAACCATTGTTGAATTCCCATTACTTTGTTTAATGAAACTATCTTTTTTTTTTCTTTGCAGTACTGAGGATTGAACTCATAACCCTGTGGTTGCCAGGCAGGTGCTTATTCTACTGACCTATCTTCCCAGCCCTCTAATTTCTAATTAAAAAGAAAGAGAAAGAAGTATTTTAATACAATATTTTCAAGAGTTTGCTTCAGTTTTGATTGTAATCCATTACATGAGGTCAGTGCAGAATTTTCTATTTGGGCTATCATATTGATACCTCAAAAGTTTTGGATTTTGAAGCATTCTGGATTTCTCATTTTTAACTGGGAATGCTCAACTTGTACCATAGAGTTGGATAACATATTGGTCAGGAATTGTCAGAAATACCAAATGAAGTCACAATTTAGAGTCTGGTAGCAAAGCAAGAGCAAAAGACCATCTTGCTAGCCTCCCTCAAAGACTGCACATAATCCATTAGACACACTACACTGAGTCATCTTACAGAGGAACCACGGAAATGCCTGACACACTGAGTTGACAGGACAGTGCTCCTGGTTGGTGCTACTCATACAAGCTTCCCTAAATTTAAGGAAATTGCTCTCTTATAAAAAAAATCATGTCATACTAACCAGGAAATTGCCACTGGACTCATCCTTAGCAATCTTTCCACCATATACATTCTGCCAGAAAGAGGACTTCTACTTTACTGTGCAACAGCCTCCTCCTGTTGATGTTCCCAGACCTAGTGGCATATCATCTGAACCATACACATATATCTAGATGCTCCTATTTGATGTTCCACAGGCCTATAATGTCTAAAATTAAACTTACCATATTCCATTATTCTGCATCCCACTCCCTCAGTTAATGGCACCATTATGCCTCAGTTATGGAAAGTGATGAATCATTCCCAGGCCCTGTCTGTTTCTAAATATCTAGTTAGTTATTAAGTTTTGTCTATTTGGCTACTGAATTATGCTTCCTGTCCTTGAGGCCCTCCAGATGCTTCTACTGAGTGGCTATAACAGCCTCAGAACTGACCTTGTTATCTTCAGCCTGATCTCCTATCTTCTAGAATGATCATCACCACTGTGATCTTTCTAAAATGCAAATCTGAATGTGTAACTCCTCAGTGCTAATCCTCAGTGTTGTCCTACTGTATACATGCTAAAGCTCAAATCACCTGTTAGTACAAAATATGAGACTCTCTTGGAAGTAGCTTTTCAGTTACCTCTCCAGCCTATCTTCCCATTTCTTTCTCAGATTCTTCAGTGAACATCCATCATTCTCCATCCCCTGTTCCATAGATCACACAGTTCTTCTATTAGGACCATCCAATATATTCTAGCCATGCTCATTTTGTGGGCCTGCTACATGTCTTGGTTTCTTTTCTCATTGCTGGGACAAAAATACCCAATGCCCAAAATTAAGGGAGAAAAGGTTTATTTAGCTTGCATTTGGTAGAGATTGCAATCTGTAATCAAATGGCTCTGTGGCAGGGTGGTATGGTGAGAGGCAACAGCTCACTACAGTGGAAGATAGAAAATGCAACAACTTTTTCCTCCAGGAGATTTAGTGTTTCTGTTTGTTTCATATTTTTATTGAGAAACGAATAGCAATGAGACATTGTCAAATCAAATTAGTAGGAAAGTTTCAATAATTGATACATTGCATATTGTTTTCTTAGTAGTTAATTGTTCTATAAGATGCAGACATGATATTCTATTTACAAACACTATTGGAACAGATCCCTCTATTCACTGAATTAAGAGAATATAGCTGTATATCTATCTTAAGCATTTTGAATATACAGATACAAAATGGTCATTCATTTGTATCCCCTTTTTTGTTTAATTTTGTCAGTTAAATAATATAGATGTGTGAGTTCAGCAAAATATTCCCAAAGAGTCCAGTAGTCCATAACAGTATTGGGTTTTCCTTATGTCTGACAATGTCAAAAGTTGTTGACTTGAGTCTTCTACAGCTCAGCATAATAATATGGTTTTACTTCCTATACTTTGGTTTAATAATTTCTGCTAGATGGTTAAGACCAAGACAAAGCAAGACCTATGTAACAAGAAATATAGCTTTTGTATCTGATTAAGGTCAGTCAAATCCCTCAGGATTTATCCTGAGATCCTGTAGCACAATTTGTAAATACCTTGTCTGTGTCAGCCATGTGGATGAGTCACAGTCATTGCTTGACCAATATTTAAATATTCGGTCCATTTTGACTGCGGTTTAGTACATGTTCTTGAAACATTGTACTTCTTTATCTTTGGGGATTTTTATTCCTCTCATGACTTTAATACTCGGTTATAGTTTGTGTCTGGATGTCCCTGGGGTCTCATGCAGACAAGGGGGCTGGGCTTAAGGGATGCATCTGAATCTAGTTTGTTATTGATTCACAGTTTATTGCTGAGATTAAGGGCTCAGAAATTAAGGATACCTGATTGCTGGATCAGTCCACCAATTGGATTTGCACTACCTTAATCCTGTAATCCACCCTTAGAAGTGATACTATATAAGAGAAAGAAAGAGGCTTGTTTTCTCCCTCTCTCTTACTGCTTTTGATATCTACGTCCACCATGAATTGTTCCCCCTTTGTGAAACCAGTTTGCCTTGGAGCCAGGAAATTATGAGTTGAAACCTCTACACATTGTGAGTGAAATAAACCTTTCCTCCTTGGAAAAAAAAGAAAATGCAAGAAGACAAAGAGATTCCCCTTATTGGAAAGCAAACCTCTTTCTATCCCTTATATTGTATAAAGGCTGCTTGTCCTAGAGCAGATATATCATTCACACCCCCAATCACAGCACTAAATAATGAAGAAATCATAAACTCTGGATTCAGCTGCCTCTGAAAAACCCCACACCCCATGATCATATGAAGCTTCTGAGGGCACACGTAGACCAAAACATACCATTCAACTCCTGGAACCTGAAAGGCTCATGCACCCCCTTGGGGAAAACGCATTTAGTCCTTCTCTAAGAGTTGACAAAGTCCTAATAGTTCCAACATTGCTGAAAAGTCCAAGTGTCAAGTTTCTTACAAAATGCAATGGAAACTCTTAGCTGTGAGCCCCTGGATAAAGGGGGAAAACAGTTAAACATTTCCAACATTCAATGACACAAGATAAACACTTCTATTCCAAAAGTTACAAGTAGTGGGATTCAAAGAAATGGGAACAAAGCAAGTCAAAAATCTAACAAGGAAAACATGAAGCCTTCTAGTTCCATGTGCAACATCTGAGGCAACCAGTAGCAAGTTGTAAGCTCCAAAGGGCTTGAGTGGCTCTCTGTCCCTATGGTATTTCCAGGGGTCATAGCTCCCATGGCTTCTCTGTTGGGCCCATTCTGCTTCCTCCTTGCAGTTTTCCTCAGACAATTCAGGTTCCTGAGTTTTCCAAGCTTCTGGGACCTCCACTGCACCTTTGGTTTCTCCCTCACAGCTTCACACAGCCTGGCCACCCAGGCCTTCTGAAATCAGCATTCTTAACTCCACAACTCTTGCATTCTCCATGCACCTAAAACAAGCTCCATGCATGTGAACACCACAGGGGTGATGCCAGGTTCTGCTATCAGATGGAGCAGTAGTCAGATTTCCTTCTTTCATGGCTGTAGAGGTTGAGTACTTGGTGTGCTGAGTACTCTGAATCCAATTCTGAGTAACAAATTCTCTAGGTCGCCACTATTTTGAAATATGGCATGCTGTAGTGTTTTTTTTTCAAAGCAGAGTCTTTTACTTTTGCAATTTGAACCCTGGAAAAGGAGGGACTTGCTGTTTCCTGTAATGTGCACAAGTTACCTTTGTTTTTAATTCTCAACATAGAGCTGCTAAAAGCCCCCCAACAAGAGCCTTGCCACCACCTCAACATTTGACTGCCTCAAAATTTATTCTGCCAGTTTAAGTACACTTTCACCCTTAATTTTATAGTCTCAGGTAGTCCCTGGACATGAACAAAATGCAGACAAACTCTGTAGACTTTATAACACACATCATCTGAAGTCTAACAGTCAATGCAGTCCTTCTTCCAAGCAGAAACCTTCTGAGCCTGGTCCTTACTGGCAGGATTTCAATTAGTCTTCTGGTCTTCTGGGCACCAAAAAGAATATCCATATAGAACAGCCTAAGGAATTCCAGCCCTACTCTTCAGGCAACATCTCAAAAACTTTCTAAACGCTTTCTACAAGCCATTCCTAAAGGCTCTTGAACCACATGATCAGGTATAGTCATTGTATGATACCCACTTCTGGTACCAAATTCTATCTTGATTACTTTTCTCATTGCGGGAATGCAAACACCCAATATTCAAGATTAAGAGAGGACAAGTTTATTTAGCTCACAGTTTGTGGAGGTTTCAGTCCATAATCAGCTGGCTCTAAGGCAGGTTGGCATGGCAGAGGGACAACTGTTAAAGACAGTGAAAGATAGAAAATGCAACAAGAACAAAGCATACAATACAATGTAAGGGCCTTTTCCCTTATATTGTATGCAGGCCACCTGGTCTAGGGCAGATGTAGCATTCACACTCCTGACCCTTGCCCTAGACGATGAACCAATCATAAATTCTAGATTAAGCTGCCTCTGAAAATCCTACACTCATGATCATGTGAGGCTTTGAGGGGACATTCAGACGTAAACCATAACACTGCATCACATGCTTTCTCAAAAGTTTTAAGGGAAGTTATAAAGATATACACACCTGTTTCATAGTTTTTATTATCAAGGCCCATACCAGTGTTTGACCCAGATATATACTGTAAAGAAGAAGGCCGACTTCTTTTCAAGCATGAAGATAAATTCATTCTATACCAACTGTGGAAGATTTACAGCACATGAGCAGAAGAAGGCTGTTTTAGCACTGAAAGCTCTAAAAGGTTTGCCATCAGACTCACCCTTGATTTCACCACTAAAGCCACAATTTCTGTACAACCAGGGAAAGAATCTGCCTTGTGTCCTGGTTCTCATCATATAGTAACCTATCCACTCTGCCTCATTCAAATCCCTAAGTTAGATTAGTGTTGCACTCCAATTCAGTCCTCACACAACTCTTCTCTCTGCTCTTCCACACATGTAGCCAATTCACAAATGGCATTTTACTGAGGGTGGAGTCATTGTCACTTAACTCAAGGAATTCATTTTACCAGTGATCCTGTGGGCAATGGGCAGCATCTAGTGACCAGCCTGCTGATACCATTAAGAGTCCAGTAACTTACATCAAAAGGTGACTCTGATGAAGGCTGATTTTTTAAAGGTTACTATTGATCTGTCTTCCTGAGTAATGAGTTTACTTACTGTGATCTTTAATTACAAATTAGGGGGAAAAAAAAACTTTTTTCCAATCATCCTGTAAGGGAAAGGACTATTTCCTGATGTATGCTGATGTAGGGGATGGGTGACTGGCCAGAAAGATGGAAAAAGGGAATATTTCATGAGGAAAATGCTAACTCAAGTGTTTTATGTCCCCATCATCACACAAACATGTTAAATAACAACCAAAGACTAGCTTTCTGGATAATCTTAGAACTGCCTTACACTTTCAAGATTCTAAGTGCAAAAGAGTATATACAAAGTTTTAAAACTTTTGGTTGGATTTAGGGTTAGAACTACATGACTTTGATATTATGGGCAAAGGAAAAGAAATGAGATGCAAGGAGGATGCTATAATAATCTCATTAAATGGTTCAAAGGACTTTCTTGAGCATTAATCAATTATTTCAAGATAATAACTTGACTAAAGAGTAAATAAATCTAAAGCATATGGATTAAATCTTCCTTGAAGTACCCTAGAGCTTAAAGAAAGGAAAAAGCCGTTTGGCAAAGTCTAATCATCCTTTGCCAAACTTAATGTGCTTGAGAAATAATTTTCACTATTTTGCCAAACCCAAATACCAGTGTTCTTCCATCCCACCCAGGGCTCCAAAAGTGTGAAGCTAATGCATCTATCAGCATTCCAAATGACCCTGAACATCTGGGGAGAAAACAAACAGCCTCACTTAGGACTCCCAAAGACATCCTCAACATTTGTACAAGCAGAGCATCTAACTGCATGATCTTTGATCTGTTAAATCTCTCAGAATTTTTTTAAGTTGTCCTATAAGTTTCCTGTGAAATTATTTTGTAGCTACAGACGATATTTAGAGCAAGAAAAGTGCATTTAAATAAACTTTCCCAAAAATGTTGCAATGACTTCTTAATGAAGCCTTGACCACGATGTTTTCCTTCTGTCTCTGTGTTCATAGTGCTGTCCACCCAGACAATCACATTTTATTATAATCCTTTGAAATACATCAAATTTTCAAATGATGCTTCCAAGGGGAAATTCTCAGAGCCCCGAATCAGATCAAGATTGAGATGATAAAAAAAAATCTTTGAAAAACTGATAGAATGTTTTGATACATTGCTGGTATCAAAGGAATCAGAGTGGCACACCTCTGCAGCACACAGAGTTATTGCTTTCCTGGGAAAATAAACACAGAAGCTCTTTATTCTGGGGCTAAAGCAGCTGGATTTTGCTTTATGTGCTTATAATTCTTTTATTGTTAATGGTAAATTAAAGACTTATGAATGGTAAATTAAGTACCTAAGATGTTTCTAAATAGTTCACATAATCACATCCAAAATATTTTTCATTTGCTGAAATTTCAATGAGACACCCCAGAAATCCTAAATCAATGAATTATATTTAGAAATCTTAAAAACAATGAATTATATTACCTTGTTTTTTAATCTTTTTTTGTTGAA
Source organism: Ctenomys sociabilis (assembly GCA_004027165.1). Classification (NCBI taxonomy): domain Eukaryota; kingdom Metazoa; phylum Chordata; class Mammalia; order Rodentia; family Ctenomyidae; genus Ctenomys; species Ctenomys sociabilis. The sequence goes on along the minus strand of PVKA01009377.1, from coordinate 18,735 downwards.
AATTTTATTTTCCTCAGAATTTGAGATTGTTAAAAAAATATTTTATTCAGTAAAGGTATATATTTTCGTTTTCTTTTAATTCAGCTATGAGAGGACTGGTTCTGTCATCTGCCAGAGGTTTGATTCTTAGAACAACGAACGAGTTCTATGTATGTTGCTCAATCTTGTGCTGCAGAAACAAGCCTGGATGGAAGTATGAAAACTCCATGCCCCCCACAAAGACAACTGCTTTGTTGTCTCTAAACTAGAAATAAGACACTGGCCACAAAATCTTAGCTGCTGTCTTAACAAGGAGCACAAACTTGTTCACAAACTGTTCAGGGAAGATCTTTCCTAACTATATGTATTGATTTACAGAGAGAGAAAGGGAGAGAGAGAGAAGAAGGGGGGGAGAAGGAAGGGAAGGGAAGCAGAGGGGAGGAAGGAAGAGGGGTAGGGAGAGAGGGAAGGGAGGGAGGGAAAGGGGAAGGAAGAAAAGAGGAGGGGAGCAGAGGGGAAGGGAGGGGAGGGAGGAAGAGGGTATGATTTTTTTCCTTGAGAGCTTTGGGCAGGGATGGTTGTGAATAAGAAAATATTCTATCTATATTCACAACGAAATACAAACTCCCTATGTGTTTACAACTAGCATCTGTAGGGAGTGACACTTAACAACACAACTCAGAACCAATAAAAAATAAATAAATAAAAGTAGTTTCATGTAAATCTTCTACTGAGCTAAGTAACAATTTGTTCTTGGATAAAGTAATAAATCCTCTTTTTTTAAATGACAGGTGGTTGGAATTAATAACTTGTGTCTTCAGAAAATCTTACACAGTCTAGAATGAAAGAAAAGAATTAAACTGAGATCAGCACCTAAATCTTTTCAGCAAAACAGAAGTTAGTTTTAAAATTGTTCTTTGAGAGCTACTTTGTCAGTCACAAACTAGTACCAGACTTCCTCATTGCAGGGATGCAGCCTTTGTACTTGTGTTAAAATTTACTGGTCAGTCTCAGCTTGTCTGATTTGGGAAGCATTTTCAAAGAGATCATAAGAGAAAAATCTTAACTCATAGAAATGATTTAAGTCTTGGAAAGAATGTAGGAATATTATCTACTTCAGTTAATTTATTTCATGGAAAACAATTACTCTATTAATGATCAAGATATTTCTAGGGCCTGGGAGATGGCTCAGTGGAATAAGCACTTGCCTGGCAAGCATAAGGGCCTGAGGTCAATCCCTGGTTCTGCCAAAAAAAAAAAAAAGAAGATATTTCTACTGGGCAGCAATTTGGACTCATGACTTCACAATATTACTCTTTATATTTTGTTTCGCACATCGGCCAGCCAAGTGTGGCAAACTACCCCCAAAGCTTAGTGGCTTACAACAATGAACACATACATTTATTTTTTTCATTCCTGATTTCTGGAATTTAGGAACAGATGACTGGTTCAACCTCAGGGTTTCTTGTGATGTTTCAGTCAGCCAAGTGCTGGTTAGAGCTACTGCCAGCTGTAGGCTTGACTGGCTATGAACGACTGACGGCAGTAATGGAGCCATAGTGCGAATGACCACTGAAGACTTCAGTTCTTCACTACATGGAGTGCTCTTCATGACTTGGCTCCAGCCTTGCCCCAGAGCAAATGACCTAGCACAGAACTAGAAACAGCAAGGTCTTCCTCGTCTAAAGTCACTTGTCCTCTCTCCCACTGGCCACACAGACACCATAGCCCTGATGCCATGTACATCAAAGATAGCAACAACAGTGACCCAACAAATGAACCCAGCACCTGAGAACAGTGAGAATCATGCTTATGTTGTAGGGATGTGGCAGGGGTGAGAGACTGATTCCATGGGTGAGAAATGAATCAAATAAGTAAACATTTCTCAGATAATGGGAACCAGGATATTCAGCAGAATGGACAGAGATTGCAGAAGTAGGAACTAACAAAATGAGATTGAATACAATAGTTTCAGAATTAAATTGGAGATGTAATTAAATTGGAGACATAATTATAAAGTCAAGCAAAAAGGCCATAAGTTTATTACATATGGGGACACTGAGCATAAATAATAACTAGTGAGAATATTATAAATTCCCTACTAAAAGGAATCAAGGCTCTATGGGGAAACTGATTTTAAAACTGGTTTAAGAACACAGGCAAAAAAGTGTAAGATGAGCATAGCATATTATTCCATGCCAGCAATTTAAAAATGCTCAAAGCATAATGCAGACATGTCCAAAGGACATAAAAAGTCAGATGAAAAAGGCTCCCATTAGCAAAATATGGGCTAAGTTTGCATCAGAAAATAGAGTTAGTAATGAATTTTAACCTATTATTTTTTTAAGAAAATAGAAACTCATATGTAGGTATACATATACACACAAAATATTAAAAACAAAACAAAACAAAACAAGAAGAGCAGGCCAGATAGCTCAGCACACTAAAGCATCTGCTTTGGCAGAGTGTAATGGCTGAGTTCAATCTGGGTGGACCCTGATGGCCACATCTCCAGGGCTCCCTGAGATGGCAACTGAGACTGGGCATGGTGGAGAGCACCTGTAATCCCAGTGCTTGGGATGCTGTGAACAGGAGAATCACTTCAAGTCCAATCTGCTTAGTGAGAAGCTGTACACCCTGTCCTAAATTCAGAAAGAGAGAGAGAGAGAGAGAGAGAGAGAGAGAGAGAGAGAGAGAGAGAGAGAGAGAGAGAACAGCATATCGTATTATCTCAAAATAGCTGTCAACAATTTGTATTAACTCCAAAGAGGATGCATGGTACAAATACGCCCTTAGTGAACTTACTGTCCTTGTGACAGGGACTGCAGGGATCCCTTTTGTCCCTTTTACCACGTGAAGACATGGGATATCTCTGTCTGTGAGGCACTGAATCTGCTGGCACCTTGATGTTGGTTTTCCAGCCTTTAAAACTATGAGAGAGGGCCAGCCAGATAGCTCAGCAGACTAAATTTCCTGCTTAGGCACAGAGCAGTGGCCAGGGTTTGATCCCTGGTGTGCTCTACTGGACCCACCCTAGGTGCCCATGCTTGGGAGGCTAAAAACAAGAGAATTCACTATGAGTCCAATCCACATAGTGAGACCTTATAGATCCTGTACTAAGTACATAAAGTAAATAAGTAAAATTAAAACTATAAGAGAGAAAACTTTTCTGTTTACAAATCATCATAAAATAAAAATCATATTACTCAGTCTAAGGTGTCTCATCAGGAAATGGCTAATGCAAGGGGACAGAGTAGCTCTGTAGAGGGGAGCTGGATGCCTCCCTGTTAAAGTCGTGAATGCTGATCCCCACAATCCTGAATCACAGGACAAATCAAAATCACGGGTCATGTGCTAAAGACACCACTATAAGAACTTGGCATCATTTCTGTGAGGTTCCATTTTCTCTAATCTTAACTGAATCACCAAAAATATCTGATAAGCCTAGGAACATTTTATCCCCCCAAAAGAAACTCAAATCCTGGCCAGTGCAGAGTGTCAAGGTTAGAGAAGTGAAGGAAATACTGAAGAGCTTTTCCTTGACAAAAGAGACTGAGGAGACACAGTAACTGAATATAACCTCTGATTCTAGGATGATCCTCCGCACATAAAATAATCTTTTGGTATAATAAGCAAGAGTGCAGTGCAGTCCAAGGATCAGACAGTGATCTGATTTAACTGTCCAACTCTCTGCATTGTTTTATGTTGAGAAATGCCTTTGTTCTTTGGAAACATGAAGCATGCACAGGTAATAAGACATTTTGTCATAAAGTTAGTCTTATATGGCTCAGAAAATAAAAGTTCTCTGATTTCCTTAAAACATTATAAATTAAGATTCTTTTAAAATTATTTTTTAAGTGAAAGTTCTTCATGTAGTCTTTTATTCACTTCTATTTGGTCTGACTTCTTTACTATCATGTTGAAACTCATGTCAATTTCTGGTCTTCCTAGATGACAGGGGAGTACACTAATGTGTTCATCTACTGAATAAATATAATCACCCATTATGCCCCAAGGAACTTGCTGAACACTGAAGATATTGCACCTGCCTCCAAGACTGCTGGGGAGACAAACTAATGATTAGACTATATCTAATATGACAAGTGCTTCTCTTGGAAAATGCCGAGTGTTATGAGGGAACAAAGGAGATTCGTCTTAGGACATGTCCACTGACAATCTTCTAAAGAAAGTGGTGTCAAAGCTGAGAGCTGAATGAAAAATAAGAATTATCCAGAAGGAAAGTTCACAAGTGCTTTCATGAGGAGAAACAGTAGACAGAAGGGAACTGGAGAAAAAGAAGGGCCATGGCCTACTCTAAATATTGCAAGTAGCCGCAAATAACTGATGCTGAAGGCAAGCTACGAAGGTCAAGAGATGAACTGGAGAGAAGGGAGCTCTAGGATGAACTTTTGCAGATGCTGAGTACCACTTGTTACACTGGTGTCCTCCAGGCCATCACCACAGGGCCTGGGAATCTAGTCACAGGACTTGCTACACCCAAAACTTTCCAAGAGAATGGTTCTAAAGAAAGCATGGTTTAACTTCTCTGGGACTGTTTGATATTAGCAAAGAGAAGCACATTATTTGCAACAACTTCCTTGACAATGTTGGCTTTCTTAGCCAAGTTTAGACAAGTGTTTTTTCAAAAGAGTTACTGGCATACTTGCTTGCATATAATCTTTCATCCCTGGATAGAAAGATATTTACAAATGATGTCAGGCAAAATAGAATTGGATATATTTTCTCTTCCTAAAATACTTGCTCTATTCTAAACAGCCCATCACAGAACATTTCTCTCTGGCAACCCTGTGGTCCCCTGAATACACACATGAATTTCCCCAGCGATTGCTCTTGGGCCTTGGCCTGTTTTCACTTTGGGTGGCAGGCTTGAGCCCAGTTCCATGCTGTTCCCCCAGTTCCAGAACTCCTGGGCAAGGAATTCCTCTAGATTAAGCATGAGCTTTATTTTGAGTGTGAAGGATGTTTGCCTGACAGAACAATTACTTCATGTAATTAGAGTCATTAGAAATGAGACTAAGACAGCGCCTGCTGCACTGATCCTTCCATCTGGTGAGAGTGAGACTATTCCCTGTGACAGACTGGCTGAGCGCAACTGCACAAACCAAGGGAAGCAAAACCCAGACCATATTTGCTCATAACCACTTCTGAGGGCCTAGCTCAGACCCCTGGATAGGACCCTGCATCATGTAGTGGATTCGTAGCACCTGATGTCCCTGTGGTGTGTCCATCGTGCAGTTCACTGGATCTATGGCCAGAGGACACTGCAAATGTCTTGTGTTTCTTCCAGTTCAGTAACAAGTGCATGATTCATTTGTTTGTGGGCTTTTGTCCTTACTGTTTAAGCTACATAGTGCATCTCCAGGTCTTTGAAACTCGGTTAGTTATATTTTCAGTACAAAATGGTTTAAAACTGATAATAAAAATAACAATAATAATAATAATAATAATAATAATAATAATAATAGGCATTGCTTATTACTTACTACCTGCCAGACCTTCACCCAGATTTTTTGTATTATTTACAATCTTCCTAAGTCTGCATGGCAATTACTGACCTCACTTTATTTTAGGCAGTGCAAATAGAATTAAGGCGCTATTCTAAGATAAAACAGACTATCATGAAGTCTGCAAAAGTTGTGCACATTCTAAAGATGTTCATAAATGAAGACACATCTGTTTTAGAGGCCAAAGAGGGCTTCTAGGAGGGAAGCATTTGAGCTCACTTGCCTGTAGTCTGTCCACAGAGAAAAGGCAATTCCAGAGGTCTAAGCAGAAGGTGAGGGACAGGATATCCACTCGAGAAGCAGTGAGACACTGGAAAGCCTCCTTGCTCGCCCTGTCCTGGATGAGCTACCACCGCTGTGCTTCTCCGTTTTCTTTCTCGAGTGTGCTCCATGGAAATGCTCTGCGTCAGGCTATCAAGACACAGCCCTGACATAAAAAACATGAATGACTTGAGGAGCAAACCTTTAAGGCAGTTTAGTTGAAAAACAGAAACACTAGGTAAGGTGACAAGAGTCAGACCACGCTCTCCTTGTTCCTTGTCTTTCCCTAGAATCCTTGAAAGTAGCTGGACCCTAAAAAGTTTTAATTGAAGTAAGGGGTCACCTAAGAATTCACGAGGACTGATGCCCAAGAGCCTTCTGTCCTACATGCCAGTGCTGGCAGTGTCCTCTGATTTCCTGTCACACCTCCTTCCATGGCCCACTGAGCCATTTCCCTGTGAGTGGTCCCATGGAGATGGTCACCACCAGCTAAATGACTTTAACTTTTTGTCTCTGAGCCTCAAAATTCTTTTGCAATCACACCCTCATTCCCATAGCAAAATCTTTTAAAACCAGGCATTGCTCAGAAGTAGAAGGCTTGCTAGCAAGCTCGAAGCTCTGGGTTCAGTCCTCAGCACCAAAAACAAAAATAATATAAAATAAACAAAAAATAAACTTCCCTAAAACCAGGCATGGTAGTGCATAGCTGTGATATCAGCAGCACTCAGGAGACCAAGGCAGGAGGAGGGCCAGCCTGTGCTATAGTGAGTTCAAGTCCAGCCTGAACTATATAGTGAGACCCTATCTCAAACAATAACAACAACAAAAATCTTTTATTCTTTTTACATTGTCTTTTTCTTCTCTCTTGACTCAGATAAAGAGAAAAATCTTTTTTTTTTTACTAATAATGGCAAATAACATTATTTTTATTTGCATTTATTTCATTCATAATTTATTCCTGTGCCACAGATTTTTGTTTCTTCAGTTTCTTGTGGGACAGCTTTTTCCTGTGCGCAACTTCCTCCCCTGGGTTAGGGACAATTTGCCCCCTTCGTTGAGTGTCACCTCATATGCAGGGAGCTCATGCATGGATGATCTGCCACAAGCCCTGTTAGTACCCTTGCACGTCTCTGGGCTCTGTCCACCGCGAAATATTCAGAGACCAGAGACTCCATATTTGAGCCCATAAACTCAGCATTATTCTCCGCATTTTTAAGCATGTGCAAGAAAGTTAAGCACTCTTTTTGGGTCACCAACCCAGCATCGCTGCCTGGGCATAGCTGCCAACCCCAGCCCTGTGACACCAGGGTGGCATGCGCCACTTCTTTAACGTGACATCATGTGGAGACAAGATGGCCTTCTGGATATGCACACCTTTGCTGACCTGGGCAGTTTCCCTGGTGCCCTTAAAATGAGCATGAATATTTGAGCCTCTTGATTTTGTGGGGTTTTCTAGTTCGAGAGCATCAGGAGCCATTTTCCCTGGTCATGACAGGTTGCTTACAGGAAGAGGAGAAGGAGCCGATATCTCCTCATGTTTCTCAGCTGCTGCTTTTCTTAATGTTCTGTTCCCACCTCTTCCTGTCTCCTTTCTTCTTTTCCAAGTTTTGACTCCTCAGTCTCCAGTCTCTTCCTCATTACTTTCTCCCAATCTATAAACATATTTGACTTATAATTTTAAAAATCAATCACAATGTTTATTTTACATAAAGTTTAAAATATATATTTAAATTCACATAATAAATTTATAAACTACCATTACCCTTTATTCCTTTCAACAACTACCATGCTTCCCCTTCCTCTCTCTGAAAAAAGGCTAAAAATAAAATTAGTCTAAACGGACGGCTTCCGGTCGCGCACTCCCACTCACGCCATCAAGTCCTCACAATTTGGCTTATGTCCCTGAACTTCACAAGGACCACTCTTGAAATTCCACAGTGGCCCCCAAATCCTGTGGCCCCATCATTTTCCTGGATTGCTTCTAAAAATCCAAATCAGGCAGAGAACTTGGGTCTGTCACTTGTTTTGTTTTGTTTTTTATAAGGCTCCTCAGCCAGAAATCTGGCATTTCTTAGTCCTGTAGTCCTCGAATTGCCAGCATCTGTTTATCCCATGGTCATTGTAACGACTGAAGGTGCTCATTCTTAGATGAGATGGTTACTTGTGCTCTCTGGTGCTCGCCTAGGTTCTGGCTGCAGCATCCCAAGCGCACCTGCATCTCATCTCCCAGTTGCACCTGCTTCTCATCTTGGGCTATCGCAATTCTTTGCTCTACAGGTTGCTGTGCTGCTCACTGGATTATGTACAGTATTCTCTCCTGTTCCCCCATTAGAGCCTTGATAGATATCCAAAGTCTTTGGGAACCCCTGAGCATAGCACATCAGGAACTTTAGTTTCAAGTCTGTGACACCCAGCCAGCCCCATCTTATTTATGCTGTCCCTTGACCCCTTTCTATGCAGTCCTCTGAGAAAGGCCACCCACACTTAGAGCCCTTCACACACTCCATTTCCTCTGACTGAGCTGCTGTCTACAATCTCTCAGCTAAAGGATGCACATGTTTCTGTCAGAGTCACTTGAAATGTCACATCAAAGTGGACTCCTGGCCTCCATCCCAGAGTCTGGAAGTTGAAATGTCAGTCCTACATTTGCCCGTGAGTCTCCCTGGATACCTCTGCCCTGGTAATCACCACCCAAATTCTGACCATTGTACACGCTACTGATGGATTCATTAGTAACAACTACAAAAGTAATTTTAAAAGAAAATTAGTGAATGACAGTTTTGAAATCAGGGTCTATAATTAGCACCAGATGCATAATTAAGAGCTCCATCTGTTAAAGCCATGTTCTTTCTGGCTAGGAAGAGATTAGTCAGTCTATGATTATTTTCTTTTTTAAGCTTTATTTATTTATTTATTTATTTGGTACGGGGTCTCACTATGCAGCTCAGACTCATAGTGATCCTCCTGTTTAAGCCTCCCCAGTGCTAGGGTTGCAGGTGTGCACCACCACACCTTATGGCCAGCACAGCACAGGGATGGCATGACATGCAGTATCAGGGATTGAACTGGAGTCTTTTCACTTGCCAGGCAGGTGCTCAGACAGCTGAGCTATCTCCCCACCCCTGTGATTATCTTCTTAAAGGAAACGAAGGAGGCTAACAGATTTGATCTAAAAATCTAGATGGCACTACAAAGTGAGTACATATAGTCTTGTAGTATTGTATCTTTCTGTGGGAATGACTTCAATGTATGATTTTTTATTATTGTACTTCATGCAAACTTGCAAGGCACTGAGATTCTCCCAATACACTCTCCCTAAAAAATAGACATCTGATTCATAGGCTTCTAAACAAAAGCAATATCATGTACACTCATATGGAGACTCCCTGTTGAACAGATTGATGTTGGGACCTCCTTATTGCAGCACGCAAGCATTAGGGACAGCACCTCTAGGGGCTCTTCCATGCTTCTACTGCACCAAATTTAATGTGTCTTTTGTGTCCCTGCTATTGCTAGCATAATAATGAGTATATAGAAGAGGGCAGCAAATGCTTAGTGTTTGCTTGATTTCGAGAAGAAATTAAAGCAAAAAAGTATGTTTTTCTCAGTATCTTATATACCAGAAGAAATGGAGAAGATAAAATTTGAAAATGATCCTGACTTTTCAATCACGAGCCATCAAGAGAAGGATGTGGATGCAAACATATATCAGAGGATCAGATTTTAGGAATAAATTCTGACTGCATAAATAGTACATTTGTGGTATCAGTTGAATGTGCAGGAGAGGGTGTCAGAAACGTGTTTAGGTAGCATTTGTTAAGAGATGATACGTGAAAATCTTAGCCATGGGTGAGACTACTGAGGATAGCAATGTAGAGAATCCTAAGTTTTTCAATATTGCATGGGGGTCTATGTACCTGTTCCATGGAAATTTTGTTGTTTAAAATGATTCGGAAGCATAAGTGGAGCACTGGGGTACATGCCTGTCATCCCAGCGATTGAAAGGCTGAGATAGGAAAATTGCTGGAAATTGGAAGCTAGTCTGCTTTGATAGTGAGTTCAAATACAGCCTGAACTATAAAGCAAGATCCTATCTCAAAAAAAAGAACTACTCAAAAACACAAATCTAATTAATACAAAGAACATTATCAAAAATATCCATCAACCTAGACACTCTCAGATTAGAAAAACTAGATTTCAAAAACTCAAGTTTGAAGATGTCAAAAACTGATGAAAATAGGAATAAGAAAACAAAGTCACTACTTGTGTGAAAGTAGTTTATAAATACACAGTTGTGATACTGTTTATTCAAATGTTTGACATGGATATGCAGTGAATAAAAATTGTATGAAACCATTTTATCCATATCACATAAAAAAAAAATCCCTGTTTCTATGCATCCCCTGGGAGGCGGAGCAACAGAAACTTAAGTGTAGTCTCCACCTGCCTCTTCCTCAAATCTACATGTTGGCAGAGTGCTCTATGCACACCTGGGACAATGAATTATCAGTATTAGGTTTTTTTCATGTCTCGTGTGTTAAGTAAGCGAAGTTGTTCATCAGTTAAGATCTTTCTGGTTTCAAATTTTAAAAAGCCCAAATCACAAATGCTTCATCAATACAATTCATTATGCTCGATAAAAGAGAAATTCCGGTATGTCCCAAATTTATAAGGGTTAGAGTACGTGGAAAGAAGAAATAACTTGTTCAGTTAGGTAAACAACAAAAGATTACCTACATTTACTTAATTCCCACTACAGACAATTACTTGTCACTACTGCACCTTATTTACATACAAACTTTTTGGTCTTTTAAACCTAACTAAATCCCTCCAGAACCAATAATTGCTTCTACTCCACTGCTGTCTGCTTCCACACCTTCCCCTGCTTTAATTATCCCTTCCTCTTACTACAACCAACTCAGGTTCAGTGCAAATGATGAAAACTTTCCTTCCCCCCACTTCAGCTATAAAGGACTCTCAGCTGTTGGTTTCACATGCAACTTTCCAGCCTCACCCTTCTCATTTCGATGGTGGCTGTAGAAACTCACCCCGAGACTTGGTCCTTCTGGCCAGCATCTCTGACAGCTCAGTAAATCCTGGGTTTCAGGGACATTTCAGTCAGGAGTGTTTACTTTTAATTTTTCTTAGCATATGTTTGCAGTTCTGATGACCTCACTCATCACAGGAGTTGGCACGGGTACAGACTTCATCTCAATTCCTTTTATTCTCTCTCCCCTCCCCTCCATCTCTTTGTCCCTTTCCCATTTGCAAAAGATCTACCCCCCTATTTTCTGCTACATTTTATTTTGCTCCACAAATTATGTATACTTTGGGTTTCTCATATAAGAGAAACCATGGCATATTTAAGCCTGTGTGTCTGATTTATTTCACAGAATATTATGGTCTGCATAAATGCATCTGTTTTCCTGCAAATGTCTCCAGTCTATCTTTCTTTATGGCGGCATCATGCTCCTCCATGTGTAAAGGCTGCATTTGCTTTATCCATTCGTCTCTTGGTGGACACACAAGCAGCTTTCAAGATTTGGCTGTCATGAGTTGTGCTGCTATAGCACGGGTTTGCATGGATCACTATGGCATGTCACATTAAAGATATGCATCAATGAGATAGCTGTGGATTACTGTGGTGACATAATGGGGGGGCAGAAGATGGGATAATAAAATTAATCTCCAAGTGCAGCACACTATTACTCTTGGTAGCCTGCCATGACTCAACAAACCTGTTATGAAATACCTAACAAAAGTACAAAAGTAGAATGTCATTAAAAAAGAAATCAGGCATGGGCAGATACCTCAGTGGACTAAAGTGCACTTTAGTACCTAAGGGGGTGTCAATCCCCAGCCTGCCATGCTGGCATCACCCCTGGGGCACGCTGAGATAGCCACTGAGACTGAGCATGGTGTTGCGTGCCTGCAATCCTAGCACTTGAAAGGCTGAAAGCAAGCTAATCACTGAATCTGACCTGTGTAGTGAGAGCCTGTAGTCCCTGTACCAAATACATAAAATAAATATATAAAAGAGAAATCATTGCCAGGAAAAGCCTAAATAAGCCGACTTACTTTACTTTCTCTTAGTTAACTCGAAAATCACTACTTTTAGAGGTTGTACATCTGGAAAATACATTGTCTGCTTCCTCCTAGCATTGCTACAGGCAACACTTCTGAAGTATGCAGCATGACTACAGTTGCTGTGTTTCCTCTTACAGCCCCACAAGCTGCTTTTGCTGACCACACTGACTTTTGCCACAAACCTGCAGAATTCCAGGGCTTGCAGTGCAAGTCATCAAAGTCTGGCTTCTCTGTCTTCATGTGTGTCTCTCTCCTCTGCTCTTCTAACCTTTAGGTCAGAGTGTATTCAGCTGTGCACATACACAAGCTGATCCTTCGGATTTTTTTCATCTACCTATAATACAGAGTTAATTTGCCCCAGTGGAGCTGGTACATGTTTTGTTTTTCTTTACCTCTGCCCCCCTTTTTCTGCTCCCTACTCTCACATTTCTTCAGAAGGCACAAACATTCATGCCTGAAGTCCTTTGGCCTTAACCAGACCTACAAGGCCAGGTTGTTTCACACATGGTGATGGTAGCAGATATATGGAGATTCAACAGCTTTTGGGACAAATTGGCAACAAACAGCAGGTGGTCCAAGTCTATCTCAAGAAGAAGAATCCCGAGGAGCCATTCCCCTGGCTAGTGGAAGCAATGCACTTTCACCCATGCCAGCAAGTTAGTAAATGCCTACGGCTTTCTCTGTTGTGCTAACAACAGCTTGGCCTCTCTCTTGGCCAATTACCAACTCCCCTCAGCTGAAGATCCAGTTCAGCAGAAGCCTCTATCCCCAACCCCAGGAGAGTTCAGTCTGTGCAAAGTGTATGCTCACATTATTTGGCCTGGTCTTGTTCCTACAATTCTGGGTCAAAAGTCCCATCATTAAGTTCACCAAGCAAACAGAGTTGGGAATTGTGGAATCCTCTCTTTTCTCTATTTGTCTCCCATAATTCTGGAAGAAGAAACCTCAGGCTTTCACTTCATGTGAGGAAATATTTGAGGGGACAAAATCCCTTTTGCATCTCATGGGTTGAAATAGAGTCACTTGCCTATTCCTAAAACAGCACTATCCAGATAAATAATCACAGCCCAATGCTTTGTGCCTAATGAAAATGTACCACTCTATTAAAGATCTTCAACTTTAACTCAGGGATTGAAACTGAAGATCTAAAGGTTGAATTCTGACCTTTATGTGGTGTGGCAAAGAGTGGTACAGTTGTGGCAGTGAGCCCCAGCTTGCAGGCAGCCACACAACCATGTGGACAGGTGGACACCACCACCCAGAGGGACATTCTACAGTGTACACGATGCTGAGTGCTCTAAGTCACGCTACTGGACAAAACACTCCTACAACTTAAAGGAAAGGTCTATTGTTGCATATGGATTAGAGGATTCAGTCCTTACATTATTAGCAGACTCCCGGCAGAAGCTATGCAGCAGAAGGGACTGGCAGAGGAAAGCCATTCATTCATACCTGGCCTTCAGGAAGCAGAGACAGTCACAGAAGAGGCTAAGGACAAAATTCAGCATTCAGACCATGCCCCTCCTGACCCACGTCTTCCTAATAGTGTCACCTGCTACTAGCAAGGCAGCTGTCATCCCCATCATCCAATCATCTGCCTGAAGTCCTGGCTGTGAGTACACAAAGGCCTCGGGGACCGCAGATCTAAGCCATAGTGTGAGCTATGATATTCATGGAGTTTATGACTTCCAGTAAGCCAAGGAGTAGCTGGTGCATGTGTTTTTCTATAAATATACACAAGTGATATAATGCCTCACATTAACACTCGTCCACATAAATTTTTTTTTGTTCATCATAATTTCACAGATAGGAGACTTGTTCCTCCACATGATTTTTTTCTCTCCTTTTTAAGACTTTTCATAAAAAGTAAGCATGACTTTTCTTTGATATATCTGATCTACCAGCAATACTGATACTGTGGTTTGTGACAACATAAAAATCAAAATACAGGTTACTTGTAAGCAATCTTTGTGATAACATGATGATTAATTTGATAACCAAAACAATTACTAAGCAACTAATAGGCACGTAGCACACACAGTAGGGGTGGATGAGGGGATGCTTCATGTCTTGGATGAGCTGGAGTAGCACAATGTGAGAATCTGTGTTAACATGGCACTAAATCCTTAACTGTCAATCTCTTATTCTTGGAATTCTGTATTTAGCACTTTCAGACCCTCGTTGACCAGGGATGGGGATGACTACTGTGTTTACTAGTGTTTACTGAATACCTTGCTCCATACTCTCTACTAATCATTTTGCTTAACAATATGGCTAGGTTAAAATGAGCCAAATACCTGGACTCTCATTCAGATACCTCCAGTTATACCACAAGTTACCACAATCAAATACAGAAATAGGAAGAAAATGATCATTTTGATTCCATCCTTTGTCATAACAGGTAACAAGCCATACATGCAGAAATCAGTGACTTTTCCACAAAACTAATTGCAAGAAAGTTAGAAAAAGAGCTCTTCCCCTCTAAAAACCCTTTAGCAGGTTTTGTTTCCTCCTTTGCAGGCTTTCTGTGAAGATGGATCTGCTTTGCTGTTTTAAGCAGAAGCTCACCATCAGGCCGCTTGTTCCACTGGGCTAATTTCTAGGGATTGGCAGACCTTTAAAACATTTGTTGCCAAAACAAATGACACTGGTATAGAAGAGCCACCCCTTGGGGCTGCCTTGGACAACAGGGTCTGCCAGACCCACCATTGGAACCGGTGGGTGGGGGATTTTTAGGTAGGTCTATGTTTCTTAGCTCCCTTCTACAACTGGAAAGAGAACATCCCAAGTATTTCCATATAGCTCTTTCCTGCAATTAAAGCACCAAACACTTCTGTAACCCCCATAATTAGGGCTGGCATTTTCTCTTTCTCCTAAAATGCCAACATCATGGAATCCCTGAGATCATCGGGAGGACACAACACACAAAAATAACATGATAAATGGTCTGTATCTTCAAAGTAAACACAGTGCGTGCAACCACTCTAAGTGGAAAAACACACATGCTGCCGCCAAGCACCCGCAGGCACCCCACCGGGGTTAAGCACTGATAGATGGTGTATTATTATGAAAAGATACTCATAACTCGGAGGAAATTCATAATTCACCAGCACAACTTAGCATGATTCTGTTAAAATGCTGCCTTCTCTTCATACAATGGAAATCCATGAAACTACTTAAAAAAGACCTAGCAATTTCTATATGCCCTTGAGGAATTCTTCTCCCTTCACCGCCCACTCCCCCGCCTCAGTGTCAGGAAGTTCCTAACTTCCTCAACCCACCAGGCCTCATGACATGGTTGTGTCCTTTCCCATTTCAAGGCTGTGAAGAAGGCCTGCTAGCCAGGCACAGCAGTGACACCTGGGGTCCCAGCAGGTGGGAGCCTGAGGTAGGAGGACTGCCCACAGACCCAAGGCCATCCTCAACTACCTAGTGTGAGTTAGTCTCATAAAAAAAGGCCTGCTGAAACATAGATGCAAAATGCAATACAGATTATAAACCATAAATCCCAAGATGTCCTCGCTGTAGGTGACAGTCACTCATAACAACAAGAACTATCACAAAGTGACAAAAGATGCCAACAGCACAGTGACACGTACGTTAGACTTACCAGGCAAGGATAAACCAGATACTATAAAGCACTTCAATAAGTAATAATGAATATGTCTGAAACAAAAGAGAAGATAGGTCTCGACAAAAGTTACAAGAAATATATTTCAAAGAAACAAAATGGAAAATTTGAATCTAATCGATACAATAGTGAAATCAAACACATGCATACACAGCGAATGAGCTCGACAGCAGAGTGAGGAGGAAACAACAGTGACTACAGTAACAGGACAAAAGAAAAATTGCCCCACCCCAGAAAACATAAAATAACCTGGAAAAAAAAATAAAAGGAATCCTAGGAATAGGAGTGACTACAACAAAAGATTCAACATTTCTGTCACTGCCCTTAAGGAGAATAGAAAAAGAGTAAGCATGATAAAATATCAAAAGAAATAAGGAGAAATCTCCCCAAATTCCACAACATACATTGTCCTACAGAAGGATATAAAGAAGCTAAACAAATTCCAAGCACTGTCAAATAAACCCAAAGGAATTTACAAGATATATTAGAATTAAACTCCTGAAACTGAAGTCCAAATCTTCAAAGCAGAAAACAAGATACAACACATCTAAAAAGAAAAAAATATTCAGTCAGCAGATTTCTCTTCTGGAAACATGAAGGTCTAATGCTATTATTATCATCATGCTTTTGAGTTCTGAAATTAAATTCTGACAGCCCAGAAACATATGACCCAACTGTCTTTCAAGAATGAGAGGAGAAGCCAAGGAGATAGTTCAGGAGAATTAAGCACTTGCCTGGCAAGCTCAAGGTACTGAGTTCAATTCCTGGTACTACCAAAGGGAAAAAAAAAAAGAAAGAATGAGAAGAAAGCACCAGGTATGTAGCTGAAGTAATGCACTTGTCAAGCTGGGTGAGGCCTGCAGTTTGTCCCCCAGAACTATTAAAGAAAAAAAAAAAAACTAGCAAACATTAAAAAGAAAGCAAGGTAGTTTCTGATGAAAGACAAGAATTTGGGAACAGCAAATGCATGCTAAAGAAAGATCATAAAAGAGCAAGAGCTTGGAAAACACAATCAACTTTCATTCCCTTCTTGAGTTTTGAAATTGTGTTTGACATTGAATACAGAAGTTGTATTCCTGTCCCGCAGGGCTCTTGATGTGTTTGGGGTCTTATTTAATACAGGTGTATTAGGAGGTGGTGGCAATGGACACAAAGGGAGATACCAGTGTTTGGCACTCCATTCAAACCCGTAAGACACCAATTGCAGAGGTAGCTAAATTTGGTGCAAATGAAATCACATCTAGATGAAGAATGGCAAAAAGCTATGCAATAAGATATACTCAAAACACTGTTAGTATATCATAATGTGATTCTGAAAAATATTCAAGAAAGCCATAAGAAGACAGGAAAAAATAAACAGCCAAAAAAGCTAGAGAGAACAAATAGAAAATATAAATAAAACTGCAGACTTAACATGACATATAATCAAATTGCACTAAACATAAGTAACTTAACTATAACACTTGGGACAAAGATTATGAGTGAAGAAAAATATAACCTAATTATATGTTATATTCAAGAAATTTACTTCATATGTAATCATATATCTAGGTCAAAAGGAAAAAGGAAAAATACTATGCCAATATTAATTAGAAGTAAAAAGAAATGAATGGCTATATTAATATCAGATAAAGCAAAATAAATTTCACATCAAAGAAAATTACCTGAGTCAGAGATATTCTACAATGATAAGAGAATCAATAAACAATGAGGCTTGATGATCCCAATTGTATAAAATATGTGATGCAAAACCTAACAGAACTGAAAGGAGAAATAGACAAATCAATTGTGGTGCATTCAAGACACCTCTTTCAGTAATTGATGGACCAATTGGACAGGAAGCAACCATTCAGAACTTGACCACACAATCAACTACCAGAACCCAACTGCTCATTATCAAAACACACACACACATACACACACACACACACACACAATAGCCCTCTTGGAGCATATATGAAAGCACACCACATATTTTTCCATAAAATAAATGGTAGCAATTTTTTAAAAAGAGTGCTGTCTCAGGAATTCAATCAAAAATCAATGATAAATCTCACAGAAAATCTACAAATATGTACTTTAAATTAATCTAAGAAGTCTAAAGGGAAATTAAAATATATATTGTATTGAAAGAAAACAAAAAACACTGCATATCACAATTCATAGAATGAAGCTATAATGAGTAATGAGAGAGAATTTTATCACAGTAATTATGCAACAATTGGCTACATCTCAAGGTTATTGTACTGAGTGGACAAAGGCCAATCTCATAAGCTTACAGACAACATGATTTGATTTTATAACATTCCCAAAAATGAAAAATTACAGATATGGAGAAGAGAGCAATGTGGCAAAGTTAAGAGCAATGGGTGGGGTGGGGTGGGGCGGGGTAGGACTGTGGGGCTTCTGCAGAGGACACATGTGATGCACAGCAGTGACATCAAGGACATCTTTGTGGTGATGGAATAGTGCAGAGCTCGATGCTGTAGATGCTATACAAATCCAAACATGTGACAAATGGCACAGAGCTCACATTCCACACTGAATTCTACACTACATTCTACATTAAATCTTGCTTTGTTTTTTTTTTTTTTTTTTTTTTTTTTTTTTTTTTTTTTTTTTTTTTTTTTTGAAGGAAGGAAAGGTTTATTTAGCTCACAGTTACTGGAAGTTTCAGTCCATACTCGGCTGGCTCCAAGGCAGAGTGGCTCATGGCAGAGGGCAGCAGCTCATGGTGGAGGTAAACAGCAAGCAAGAGCAAATGCAGGAGTAGCAGCAACAGAGAAAATTTTGCTTTAGATACCATATCTCTACTAAATAAAACATGACCTTTGGGGAAAGAAAATTGATGAATATTCAAAATCTCTGAACTATTTGCAGCTTATCTGTCATCTCTCTTTAAAATAGTTTATGGGGCCCACAAGATAGCTCAGCTGACTAAGCACCTGCTTAGACAAGTGCAGGCACATGGATTTAATCCCAGCACCACATGCCAGGCTGGCTCCACCCCCAGGCCCCCTGAGCCAGCCACCTAGATGGGGCATGGTGGTGCATGCCTATAATCCCAGCACTGGGGAGGCTGAAAAGAGGGGAATCAGTCCAAGTTGGGTAGTGAGATGCTATACCAAATACATACACGCTACATACATACACACACACATACATACATATAATATTTTATATACTTAAGTGTAAAGGACACCAAAATTCTAAATTATATATATAATTCTCTCTCTCTCTCTCTCTCTCTCT
>PVKA01009376.1:0-68685 GCA_004027165.1 Ctenomys sociabilis | reverse complement strand
GATTTGAGTGAAGTGACCACCCAGTCTAGGTACAGCTTTCAGGCTGTGTGTAGATGTTTGTGTCTGTGTGTTCATATCTGTGTGTGTGTGTGTGTGTGTGTGTGTGTGTGTGTGTGTGCGTGGTATAGCTTCTCATCTCTATAAAAAGCTAATATGAATATTTCATATGATACCAAAAAACTATCGAAAATAATTTGTGAAGTCTCAATTTTATGTCTAAACTTTATTTAGTTTTACTCAGTTTGCTCAATCTAATTTTTCCCGTAAGTCCCAGAGACTGAGTAAGAATCAGGGCTAGACATGTATGTGCAAAGCAGGCCTGGATGCCTAGCTGGAAGCCCAGGAACTCTGTTTCACCAGGCCTATCTGGGATAACTTGGAAAGCTGTTCATAAGGACTTGCCTGTTTGATCCGAAGGGGACATCAAAGGATTAATGTGCCATCTGCCAGTTCTCACTTTTATGTTTGTTCTTTACTGCAGTCATTTATAAAAACAGGCTTATGGAGTTAATAAACTACAAATAAGATGATCATTCACTCTATCTCTGCCAGGTGTGTTAGTGGAACAAAGAGAACTGTTGAATCAAATACCAAGCTTTATGGTCCCTAACAGAGAAAGCAGAGTCCCCTCTAACAACTTCCACTATGGACAGAGTTCCCACTGAACACTCAGTGGCAATGCACATGCTGTCTCCTGGGGAAGCAGAAAGTTGCTATCAAAGCAAGATAGGCACTTGAGTTTTCGGTGCATGAAGAACCAGGGCATCCACCCACACAACACCCAGACTCTCCAGTGAGTCATTCTGCACCGGCATCGAGACAGTTCGGTCATGGATGCTTTTGGCAATGATGCCATAGTCAACTGGGCAGATGAAAGCACTAAAGGCAGCCAATTGCTTGTAGACTTTGCATAAACCACTCAAAATTAAAGTCTTAAAGGGAAGCAGGGAAAAGCAAAGCTGTCTGTCCTCGGTCTTTGCTATCACCTGTGTTTCCATCTAATAAGTGAAGGAGGGTGGGAGGGGTACGGAGTGGATGACTGACACTAGGGAAATCTGAGCTACAGGTGGACCCTGGTAGGCACAGTGATCAAAGATTGTGAGGCATGATCGAACATAGAATTGTAGATAATCTGAATTTGTAGGGTTTTATAATTTTAAATCCATTCCTTTAAGCCTAACAAGAAATAGGTACATGGATTTAAAGTCTTTGCCTTGTTGTTTCTACAAATTAGCATGTAGTAACTCCCCGTAATTCATGCCAGCACCAGAAGCCTCAGTCAGGTTCTATGTGTCCAGATTCTAAAGCTGAAAGAAGGAAACCTGGAGGATCCTAAAAATTCTTTCTAGGTGTCAGATCTTCCTGTGGGAAGGACAACTTAAGCAGTATGCATCCCTCTTCCCACCCCATAGATCCTCTCCCAATATTTTGCCTTTGCCCCCAAAATGTTTACTTTGCCCACCCAAAAAAACACACCCAGCCACCTTCTGGACAGTTCTAAAAGTCAATGCAGCTGTTTACAAGAGGTCACCAGGACAAGTGATGTAGTCAGAACTTCACAAGGAAGAGGCAATGTATTGGATAGGACATGAAATATTCAATGTTTGTGTGAAAGCCACTATTATGATCTTCAAGCCAACATTTTTCTCTTAGAGATTAATAAACTAAAACCCAAAAATATGTTAGGGCTTATATAAAGTCATAGTGGAATACTTGGACCTGGATGCCCTGAACCCTGCTTTACTGTCACTATCCCTATAAAATGATGGACCTGCCAATGTTGCTAAGTTGACTAGAGCCATGGTGAGGACCAGGAGCTGTGAGGATCACAGCCCAGAGCCTTTCAGACCCTCTCGTCCTTCTCACTGGAGTCTCTCCATGAATCAAATCAAATTATTATCGTGAAGTTACTTCCCAATATGAAGCCTGGGACCACCTTAGACAAAAATCCGTCTCATTGTACTGTTCCAATACATAGGAAAGAAGAGAAAAATAAACAAAAAACATGCTATACCTGGCAGCAATAGCAGAATAGACATCAAAACAATAATAGAAAATATTAGTTCTTATTTTCAGCTTGGCAAGCATTCAAAAAGCACCTCAAACCCCAAAGTGTTGTGCTAGGCATGTGGCTAGGAATGTGCAGGAGGGTGAAGGTACGTAATACTGGAAATAAATGTATAAGACTCTAGCTTCCAGGAACCTAACCCAACAGAGAAGCATAGATGTTCTTCCTAATTAGTAAAAATCATAATGTACTAATTACAGTGTGGAAATTGCTCAACTTGAGGCCCAAAAGGTCAAAGTAACCAAGAGCTCACTTTCATTTCTTACACTAGCCATGTCATAAGAGGAAGTGAATTTCAGAACTAAACCACAACCCCAAAGAAATGTGTAGATAGCGTGACCACAGTACTACTAATTGTCCTCACTGGAATCAAGGAGAAGTTGGAGTCAGTTGCTCGTGTTTAACTTTTTTTGTGACTGTTCCACATAAAATTTTAATTCGTTGAGGTTTTGCATTCCTACCTGCAAAAAGCATCTGTCAACCATATGCGTCTTCGACTCCTCAGCAGCCAACCTCCAGCAGGAGGCCATGTGCTGCTGGCTGTAGAGACTGACTTGTCCTCCTGGCTCCACCTCCCTGCCCTTCCACTCTGGCCATTGTCCACACCTAGTGCCAAGTGATTCCTGTCACTTGACAACAGGAGGCCTGCAGAACTCTGGTTTTCTGAAGCTGAGCCAGATTCCACTCTGAATCATACAGGGAGAAAACGTGAGAAGAGGGGAGACTACACCCCACCCCAACTTCCCTGTGGTTAACTCTGTTTCTACCCCCACACCCCACTATGTTTAAGCAACTAACAAAGCCTGTTGCATTTGTCATTGTGACATAATAGTGCTGCCACCTTTGACAAAGAATAAATCTGTCACATGCTTTCTGGAAAGTGCTGTCCGTGCTTCACTGACGTTTGTCCTCCCTTTGAGTTGTGTAAGTATTAGACACTTTTTCAGAGCTCACGCAGAGATGTTAGGCTCTCCCATCAACTATCTGTTCCAGTGCCAAGTATGCCAAGAATGCCAGAATTCCAACCAATGCTTCTAGCCAAAGAAACGTCTCAATGCAAGATGAAGAGCATTGAAACAATTATGCCCATCTTCATTTACAAAATGTAAATGAAGTTCAGAATGGGTCTTCTGCTTTATGTGATTGATTTCTGACCCTTTGATCTCTTTGACGTACTTATTACCTTACCTGTGGACCATCAAGAACTTAGTTGCTTAAAATAAGGAACTTCTTGATAACCTAAGCTTCTAAGGCCAGGAATAACTCAATTACTGGAGAATGTCTGCTGCAATTCATCACAGCATCCCCATGTGTATTTGAAAACAGCAGAATTGTGAGAGATTTTTGTCTTCTCTAGTACCCAAGAGAGTAACTAGGGTCTTATGAAAGAGTTGTTGTCTTTACCCAAAAGCTGAGAACTTGAAGGATGCCTTTAGGACCCTAAAGAGACTAGACCAGAAATTGGTAGCCTGTTCCAGGTCTAGGGTGAGTGGAGGCAGGTGACCCAGGAGAGGAAAGATGGATCTGCTAGATGCTGTCACAAGAACACCTCTATTCTCCACTTTGTAGACAGCCTGAGCTCTTTGTCTCTGGCTCCAAAAGCAACTTTGGGGTTGCAGAGTTGTAGAACTTCAACAGAAAAAGCCAGAGAACCATCACAGTGTGCCCAACTTCTTACATCTGAAAGGCCAGCCAAGCACAATAAGAACCCCAGACTGCTCCATCTCTGCTTGGGCCTTTCATGGTTTTTCAGGGTCTCAGGTTTTAAGGGGTTGTGTTTTCTTTCAGTTTCTTGTGTCCACCTCTCTAACGTAGATGTATTAATTCCTCTGGGTAATATTAATTTTTTTTTTTTTTTTTTTTGTGGAACCAGGGATCAAACTCAGGTCCTTGCACTTGCCAGGGAAGCGCTTATTCCACTGAGCCATCTCCCCAGCCCCAATATTAATTATTAAGCTGTTATTAATTTACATCATCCATGTTCTAGGAATTATGCTAAGCACCAGAGATAATGGAATTTTCCTTCTGGAACACACATTCTAATAAAGAAGAAAACTCTAAGCACATAATAATTAATAGTATAATGAAACAAACTATCCTATACTGACTAGGAGTTGTAGAAATATGGGTGCCATGGATTCACCACAGCTACTGTGTAGTATTAGGGACCCATATTTACTCTGTGAACCTCAGGGAAGCCATTAGTGCCTCAAGCTGAAAAGAAGAAGAACTAAATTTCAGATCACACAATCCTCAAATTCAAACCTATGTCTGACTCCAAAATCCTTCACTGTTCCACTGCACCAACTCTCCTGTAATAGAATAAAGAGGCAAGAGAAAAAAGTCAGGCCATTGAGCCTTAGAGCTGTATGTGCAGCCTGACTCTCAGTTGCTTGGCTTGCACACATTAATATTCAGAACCACTGCTAGCTGCAAAGAAGGTGCTGCAAGTTGATGGCACATCTTTGCATGAGAAAACACAAGCCATCTGGGTGTTCTTATACATTACATGCCTTTTTCCTCCTAAATCTCCTATATTCATGTATCATATTCATTTAGTGGATGACTATGGTGGCCCAAAGCCCTCTAGGATCCTAAGGGCATCCCTCAAATTACCAGGTGGTGGATGAATACCAGGAGCTCATTTATTGGACCCAAGCAGCCCTCCTAGATCCTAGAGGAACAAAAAAAAAAAACACCTTTTCTTCACATACTACTGATTTCTAAAAATATACAGAGATGCCAGGGTGAATTATGGCAGACAGCTTCCACTGACTAAGGAGTTACTTGTTCTAAAAATATGAATTCTTGGGGATATCGCTGGTTTTAAGGAGCCAAATCCTTCACATCTCATAGGTAAGGCAGTACCAAGGTTAGGCAGTACTCAGGATGCCAAGAGATCACCGGACACAAAACCTGCCCAATTATATCTCTCCCCCTTATATGGTCTTAAGCCAGGGACTCAATGTCTTTAAGCCTCAAATTTCTTTCTATAAAATAAATAGTTGTTTGACTTACCTAACAAGTTCAATACAAAAAGAGAAACTAAGCAAGATCCTAGGTTGAAAGGCCTTAGGGGGTGCTGGGGAGATGGCGCAGGGGAATAAGTGCTTCCCTGGCAAGTGCAAGGGTATGAGTTCAATCAAAAAAAAAGTTCCACCAAAAAAAAAGGCTTTAGGGCATAAGAGTCTGTGTTTCAGTGATTAGATATGACTTTTTTTAATTGGTCTCATTAAAATTGAGAGCAAGTTAAGTCTTTTGGCTACTAGTCTGACCCTTAACTATTTCTATCATTTCTAGGTAGATTATTGCTACACTGACACTCCCAAGATGAGGTCCCTAAGGTATATATAAGGTGATTCTGTCACAGATAGTGGCCATTTGGGGGTGATAGGGAATTCTCTTTCTAATATTTAACTTGTCATATGATTTGTGACCTATTGTTTAGACTATCAAGCCTCATGGCTACATACATACTGGACCCTATTTTTTCAATCATTTGATAAACGAAGAAACCAATCATGGAAGAGGTTTTGTTTTGTACTGTTTTTTTCGTTTTGTTTTGTTTTGCTTTTTAGGGCCAGCCAGATAGCTCAGTGGACTAAAGCATCTGCTCAAGCAGACACAGGGATCAGGGTTGGATCTCTGATGGGCCGTGCTGGCCCTGCCCCCAGGGTGCGCGGGGACTGGGACTGAGACTGGGCATGCGCCTGTGATCCCAGGGCTCAGGAGGCCGAAAACAGGAGGATCACTATGAATCCAATCTGCACAATGAGACCCTGTAGACCCTGTACTAAATACAAAAAAAAAGGACAAGGAAAGATGCTTTTAATCATCTTCATGTCTGCAGACTATGTAAACAAGATATTTTAATCCTCCTAAAAGGAATAATATTTATCCTTAAAAATATAAGGAACAGTCGTTTACAGCATGAGGTACAGGTGGTAGAGACTGGTGGTGGGAGAGGGACAAAGTGTCAAGATATGAAGGCGCACAGGAAATGGAATAATGCCTTTACCTCTTCCAGGCCTTCCAGGAGCAGGTCTGGGGCCTGCAGCTTCAGGAAATGCGAAGACTGTTTTTCACCTTCACCTTTGGGTTGCTTTTTACTGCTGCTTATTAAGGAGCTCTTTTCCATCAGTCTTATCATCTCTTTCTTGGCTCTTGATCAGACTGAGTCAGACCTGGAAAAACTAACCAGTCTTTTGTCTAGACACATATGACTGCTACTAAAACTCTGTGGACCAAGGTCAAGGAAAAGGCCAGTGGGATCTTGTGTGTAACTAAACAGTATTGTCAGAGAACTGAAAGTAAAGGAAGCAAAATAAAGGGAGCTAAGGTGGGAAGAATCTAAGGATAAATGGTAGCATACGAAAGTGGGTGCATGAAAGCATTTGAACTCTCATTGAAAAGTATAAAAGGATAATTCAAAATATTCCTGAAAGAGATTGCAAATCTAGATTGGGGAACCTGGTTCCAAAGACCCCAGTTATGTTTATTCTGTTGTCCAGCCTGCATCACTTTTATTCTTCATCTTGACTTTCTCTTCCCCTGGCCAAATTTTACTCATGCTTCAGGTCTTATGCTGAAAGCCACATCCTCAGAAAAGATTTTGCCAGTCCGTGGAAGATGAGACAAGATAGGAAACCCTTGTATAATTTCATCACATTCTATCTGTCTGGCCAGCATAGTCTTCATTAGCATTACAATTAAATGATGGTGTGTGCATGGCTATTTGGAAAATGACTATCCATATTTATTAGTCATTGGGCATTTTGCAAATTATTTTAATTAACCTCATTATATTTTTAAGTAACAATATTACAAAATAAAAAATAACATGTATAATTATTATTAAATTAATAATGTGGTCTCTCTGGCAGGATTTTAAACTCCTTAAGGGCAATAACTATATATGCCTAGATACTCCCCTCCTGACAATATCTGACATGGAGTTGAGCAGCAAAACACATGTAGAATAAATGAATAAATCAATGCATGAGGTTGTGTGTAAAGGGCTTCTGTAAACAAGAGGCAAAGCACATAGTAGAAATCATCCAGCATATAGTTCCCCCAAGTTCACATTGGACAGGCAGTGTTCCAATGTCCCAGCTTCCCTAAAGCCTCTAGTATAGAACTTCTTTTCTATACTGCTTGCCAGGCCTAGCCATGAAGTTCTTAATTCTTGTTCTATTGCTGCCCTTATGAGCAAGGTACAAAGAAAGCTGGAAGCCAGCTTCCTAGAATTGCTATATATTCTGTAGGCTATGTTACATTCACCACCACTCAATGAAGTTCTATTGCTAAACAAATGAGAGTGTTTTTGCATGTTTTGTTCTTAAGAGGTAGCACTGATCCTGTGAAGATAGACATAGTCTTAAGCATACATTTCTTTCTTTCTTTTTGTGGTACCAGGGATAGAACCCAGGACCTTACACTTGCCAGGCAGGCACTTATTACCACTAAGCTATATATACCTGACCCTAGGTGCACATTTCATAAGGTCAGTCCCAGGCATGATGTCTGAGGCCCTGAATAATCACTAATGAGATGAACAGATGCAGCAAGTCCAAAGGTCTCAAAAGGTCTCTCTTTATATCTAAAGTATCATCCATTTGATATGGATAGGAATGGAAAGCATTAGACATCATTTTTAGGTCACATGTCCCCTGCATAGAAAACTCTAAAAGCTCCACCACAAGACTCAAAGAATTAATTATCAAATTCTACAGCATAACAAAGTACAAAGGCAACACTCAAGAATCAATAGCAAAGTGGAACTACCCGCTCGGGCCCCCCTCATGTCCCTCTCTTGGACAGGAGCTTTCTTTCCTTCAATAAATCTATTCTGCTCATAAAAAAAAAAATCAATAGCAAAATTACTCAGCTATAAAGAAAAATAAACTTGAGGCTTTTATAGGTAAATGGATGAAACTAGAAACTATACTCATAAGTGAAAAAAAAAAAAATCAGACCCACATGTATAAACACTGTATTGTCTCTCTAGAGTAAGAAACTGAAAGAGTAAATGAAATCTGAATGGTGCAATAGATACTGTGAAAGGGAAATAAATTGGTAGGGGAAGAAGAAAAGAAAGAAGGGGAAAAATAATACACAAACAATACCTAAGATAATTGTACTACTAATTTCATAAGAAATAATCTATGCTTATTTTTCACCAATTTTACATGCTTATATATGATAACCTAAACAACTACTTTGAAGATCACAATATGTAGCATAAGTACAACTATTGATTTCCTATCATCTTGTTTTGAAATTCTGTATCATTTAAAAAGCTTCTGAACAATAAAGGAAACCAGCACCACAGTGAAGACACAACACACAGAATGAGAAAAAAATTATTATATACTCTTCAGACAAAAAACTAATATGCAGAATATATAAAGAAGTAAAAAAGTATTAGATCCCTTCCATTTAAAGGTCCAATCAAAAAATGCACGTCTGAAATGAACAGATCTTTCTCAGATGAAGAAGTACAGATAACCAATAAATACATGAAAAATTACTCCACATGGCTAGCCTTCTGGGTTATGCAAATTACAGCAACAGTGAGCTCTTCTCTCACCCCAGGAAAAATAACTATCATAAAAAAATCAACCGCCAATAAATGCCAGTAAAGTGGCAGGGGAAGAAAGAACCCTTCTTCATTGTTGGTGGGAATGTAAACTGCTAAGACAACTATGGAAATCAGTTTGGAGAGTCCTCAAAATGTAAAAATAGAAAATCAGTTTCACCCAGCTATTCACCTTCCAGATAGCTTCCTTGAAGATATTGTATTACAGAGCCACTTGTATACTTAGATTTATAGCAGCACAATTCATGGTAACTAAATCCTGGAGACAGCCTGTATGTCCTTCAGAATATAAATAGCAAAAGAAAATATACTTATTCACAGTGGGTTACTATTCTACCATAAAGAAGGACATATATGAGTCATTTGTTGGAAAACGGGTGCTTCTAGAGATCATAATGGTTTTATTTTTGTTTTTGTTTTAGGTGGTACCAAGCATTGAACTCAGGACCTTGTGCTTGTCAGGCAAGCACTTATTCTACTGAGCTATCTCCTCAGACCTAGAGATCATAAAGTTAATGAAGTAAATCAGATACACAAGCTTGCATATCACATGGTTTCTGCTATACGAGAAACCCAATATACAGTATAAATAAGATACAAAATGAAAGACATGCAATAGGAAAACACAGAGAAAAAAAGGTAATGTAATTCAGCAGAGCCAATGTATCTCAAAGGGTACCATGATTTAGTAATTGTTATATGTAGTGTTGGCTGATTACTCTGGCTATTAGTCTGTGCTTATGATAATTAACTTGATAAAGACTTAAAAATAAATACAGTAATACCTCAGTTCACTGACACTTCCATTTTCACACAATTCAGTTTGCAAATAAAAGTATTCAGCAAAATTTCGCTTTCGTTCACAAACATGGGTGACACACACAACCATGGTCGTATTCCCCACAAAAACACAAAAGCAGCCATCTCCCTCAAAATGGTAAACAAATTAGGTCCATAAACCAAGGAACCACTGTAAATCTGATGCTGGACAAATCTTTTTTTCTAAAACCAAAGGGGGAGAGGAAACTAAAAGGAAATAAGATATTGTCCTCATTACTCTACTCTCACTGCTGAGACAAAATTCCTGACACCCACTGTTTATTTAGGGGAAAGGTTTATTTAGGTCACAGTTTACAGAAATTTCAGTCCATAATCAACTGGGTTCAAGGCATGGTGAAGGACAACAATGGTCCACAGCAGCAGAACAGCAAGAGAAAAACATATGGAGAGCAGGCCTCTCTTCCTCCCTTACCTTGTGCACAGGCTACCTGACCTAGGGTGGGTGTAACACTCATGCCCACGTCCCAACAATAGACAATGAATCAATCACAAACTCTAGAATCACCCATCTCAGGAAAGCCCCTTCATGAGCCCATGAGGGTTAGGGAGGACATCCAGACACAAACCATAATAGTGAGTTATGTACACATATCAATTCCGCACAATGAATGGAACCATATGTATTGCAAACATGGACTAATAAAAATTTAAAACTTAAAAAATAGTATTCCCTGTTGCACTCTTACAGAGGAGTTCCCTCCAGGCCTTAAGTGCAGCTATCTTAGTTTGCTCATATATTTGCAAGGCAACGATCAGTTGATTGAGCTAGAAAAGCACCCTTTGCAATTAATAAATCTTTTGTAGTTGCTAAATTTTGAACCTCACATTTCCAGCTGCCTGTTCCTTGCAATATTCAAAGAAATTTTCTCTCCACAATAAATAATCTCCTGGGAAAAAAGTAGTATTCCCCTTTAGTCTACCTCACAGGGCTGCCAAGAAGTCACTAATGCCTTTGAGGAGATTTCTAGGTCCTCTGTCTTAATGTTGTCTTTATTTCAGCCTGGTTTCTTGATCTTTGGAAAAGTCACACAAGGAACATCTCCTCTGCAGGGTGCTCTCTGCCAGCACCTTGTCAGGTGAAGTCCTTCATTTTCTTTGTACATGTTGGAAGCCAGGAACTGTAAATTGATGCAATATCTGTCCTGGGTTTTCTTATCCTGCCTGCTTTGTGGGCTGGTTTTGGAATGCAGAGATCCTCTTCGTCTAAGTCAATGAGATTAGCACACAGGTGTGGGGATGGATTTTTTTCTTTTGAAACAGTAAACTTGTCCATTCACCACTGCCCCTGTGCCATTCCTGGAAAAGCACCTTACCCCCTTCCCCTACCCTGGCTGCTAAAGTGGTTGCTGGATAGAGATTTGGGGCCTTTTGGGGCTCTCCTAGAGAAAAACTAGCGGTCCCAGATGCCTGCTATGCACCCCTCTACTTGGCCTCCTGCTCTTTCTGCCTTTTCCTTCCATGCACCATGACTCAGGCAAGAGACTGGAGCTCACTTGCAGGAGTCTCCAATGACTGGCACTGTGGAAAGAGTCACTAAGAGTCACAAGCCAACTCCATGTTCAATATCTTCCTAAATAATCCATCTTGAATACAAGCAAGTTACTTCATGTGTGCATGCCCAGTAGTAGACTGTCAGGGTCAGCACTCTGGGGATCTTTTACAAGCCCAGTAAAAGTATTTAATAGCATCATATATTATGAGATGCTTCATAAAGTTTAATCAACATTCTTAGCACACACATCAGTGTCAAAGCAATTAGCCATGAGACTTAAGCACTGGTGGCTTCAACCATTATGTTGTTGGTGCTATGGTAATATTCTTAGATGTCATTTCAGTGTTAAAATCTATTCTTAATGGTGTCATTTTGATTCCAGCTTAATTAACTTTTTAACAGCTCACTAATTTTAATAATTGGATCTGTAACATTTTGCACTATTATCTATGTTTCCATATGGAAAAGTCAACAGAGATAATTTAAGCCAGTGTCCACAACTACTTGGAGTTATAATCCAAAAGCCAGCTATCAAAGGAATTTTAGAGATAATCTACTCAGCTGAGCAAATACAGACCAGATCCCATGAGGAAAGAACTCTTAGGGTACCACTCAGCCTGGCAGCCAATGACTTATGAGCTAATAGCCTCACTCTGAGAATGAAAGAAACCATGCTATCTTATTAAAGGTCTTTGGTAGGAGGGGTTATTTGCATGTGTGTGCAAGCGTGCAAGTGTGTGTGTGTGTGTGTGTAAAGACAGTTTCCTCTTTTCTTCAATACAACCCATCTTTATGGTGCTAACCATATGCTCCATCCATACAATACAGAACACCAAATGCTGTGCCCACAGAACTCTTTGTCCTCAGGTGCAATCATGTTGACTGTTCAGAAGAAAGAGAGAATTTCTTGTAACCTGCTTCTAGGAGACACACTCAATGCACTGAAGGTCACTCTGTAGTGATTACGACACCACTTTTGTTCTACGTGGATGAGGCAGCCAGGGACTCCTTTATTCTGTTTGTCTCCTCAATCTCAGTCTCCATCAGACTCTGATGAATGAATATGCAAAGGAAAGCCTTTGATGCTTGGTGCATAAGAGCTCTTTGAAAGTAAATTTGTTTACCTTTCATCCGGTATATCTACAAAGAATTTTCTCTCTGTCCCAGCTCGGTTGAACATGCAGCCTCACAGACCAAGCCTCAGCCCTTCCCTCTGCCTCATGAAAGGCACTCTGGAGTGACTGACAAGCTGGGCTGTATCTGTTGGATTTGCTGTTACAGTTAACTTCAGTTGTCAAGGTGATTCGATGGAGAGACTCCTGAGAAACTAGTAAAGCATACCTTCATATGTCTGGATAGTGTTTCAGAGAAGATTGGTGAGGGTCAGCAAACTGAGTGGTCACACCCTAAACACAGGTGGCTCTATCTAATTGGCTGAGAATCCAGATGGGACAAAGAGGCAAAAGAAGGAGGACAGTCTATTTGTGCAGGTGTTAACCAAGTTCATTTTTTCTGCTATTGCTATCCTCCTTCAGGTTCTTTAGGTTCAACCTTTCAAAGTAAACTAGCACACACCCCAGGGACTTCTAGCCTTCGGCCTCAGTCTGAGGTTGCATTGCTGGCCTCTCCTGGCTTCTAGGTTCCAGCTTCTAGCTTCTAGTTTTTTGGATTGAGCAGTTACTAATTTCCCTGGGTCTTAAGCCTGTAGCTAGCCATTGTGAGACTCTTCAGCATCTGATCATGAGAGCCAGTCTAGTAAATCTCATCTTATAATTACATGTATTCTATTGGTTCCGTTCTTCTGAGGAATTCTGATGCCTACATTCACACAGTAGAGGAATCAATCTACAGGCATGGAGGAAGTTGGAGAAAAGAGAGGAAGCGTCTTCTACACTGCCATCAGCTATTGTGTAGATTCTAATCAGTTTAACCTTCAAAGGATCAAAAGCAAGTTTATGTTTTTCACATCAAGAAATTGAAGTTTAGAAAAATCAAATAACTTTTCCAAGTTCATACACCTACCCACAAGTAACAAATTTTACCTGAATCAGATTTCAAAGTCAACTTTGCCCCTAAAATTTCCTAAGAAAAATAGATGAGGAGTTGGAAAATATCTAACTTGTGTTCCAAACCCAAGGTCCTAGAAAAAAGACAAATGAAAGAATATTTGGGTGGTTGACCCAAAACTTTCTCCAGGTGCTCTGACTGAAAATTAGCATGTCACTAGAGAATACCAGCCC
The DNA here is from genome assembly GCA_004027165.1 of Ctenomys sociabilis. Lineage (NCBI taxonomy): Eukaryota > Metazoa > Chordata > Mammalia > Rodentia > Ctenomyidae > Ctenomys > Ctenomys sociabilis. The sequence goes on along the minus strand of PVKA01009376.1, from coordinate 55,447 downwards.
CAGAAACCAAATTTAAGGTCTAAGATAAAAAACTGCCTCACAAATATGCTAGTAAAAACTAAATCTTTTGTGCATGCTTTAAGTGAAGTGTTCTCCTTTTTAGTATTGAGTGTGTGTGTATATGCTTGTATGAAAGAGAGAGAGAGAGCAAGACAGCAGGAGGGGAGGGAGAAGGAAAGAGAGACAGAGTTGTTGAGACTTTAAATAAAATGTCAACATTCTTGGTAGTGTTGGGAACTGAAACACAACAGTCTTCGGTCACTGCCTGAGTACTAGAAAGGCCAACTGACTAGACAATAATCATAAACTTGGCTTGTTCCTTTTATAATTGATGTTGTCATGTCCCTGGGAGAATAAAAAACATAAAATCAAACAAAAACCATGCTTTGGGAACATTTTTAGTTTTCAAGATGATTAAATAAGCAAGACTTGGGTCATAAGAAAGCAATGGTCATCTTCAGGGTGACAGGATCAGCAGGACACATTTTAAGATATTTCATCGGGGAAAGATAGAGCTTTGCAAATTATGTAAGGCAAGATCATTTATTTTGTCCCAAGGAATTGAAACTTTTCTTTAAAAGTCATCTTTCTTCTTTGTTGGTTAAAACAAAATAGCCAATTAACAAAGCTAGGGAGTCAGGGTATTAGAGTAAGAGTTTGTGTGTATTTTAATTTCCAAAGTCTCCACTCGGAAGATGACACTAGTTATCCTCCTGGGTGGACAGAGCAGGATCTTACTAGGCTGACTGACCCTTCTGGATCACATCAGAGAGCATCTTACCGGGACCTGGGACACAAAGCCACAGAGGGGCCATTGAGAATCCATCCAAAGGGAACTTAAGTTCCTTGGTGGATTTGGCAAACTCTGAAGGTCACAGCCCAGCTTGACCTAAAAACTTTAGCTTCCTCCATGAACTTTAATTCCCCTCTCCTTGATTTCCTCCCACCACAGACTAAAAACAGCTCAGTCTCCCACATCAAAGAATTCCTTTCACTAAAAGAGGCAAGGCTATTCCTTTGCCCCTCTACCACATATGACTTGGGAGAGGAAAGGCAGGGAAGAAGGAGCCTTGAATATTTGTTGTGTTCACTTTCAAAGGGTTCCCTGCTTGAAGAGGGGTTATCTTGTGTCCACATGCTGTTTGCCCTGAGTCTGAAGTAGGAGTTCGATAAGAGGAACGTGCAGCTGCTCAGTACTGAGAGACACTTCTCTGAGGGGGCCTAAAACCAAATTAATGTTTTAAAAATCATGTGCGTTTAGGGTTCTAAGAATAGTCCTCAGTATTTTTGAAGGACCAGGGTCTGAAAGGTTGCCTATCTTCCTATTTTAGTTACTGATATATAAGAGCAAATAAAAATTACAATGGTGAGTCTACATTTGGAATGCTGACCTATGCATCTTATCCTGTTATTTATGGAATAAGACATTAAACTAAAGACTATGAGCCTACGTTCTCTGGATTGATATTCTACTTTTTCTCTTTCAACATATATGGACTGAGCACAGAGAAAGTATTCAAAGAAGATGTTTTGAACTTAAAGGAACTGAAATCAAAGCATGGGCACACATTTCTAAGAGGAAAATAAACATCTCATTCCCCACTCCAAAACCACAGAGGCACTTCACTCCAAAAGTACTTTAGAAGTATGTATATAAATCTGCCAATACTATGTCACAGTCCTCTGGCTTTGCTAATGTCTCAATGGGTGTGCCATTTTCCTGTCAGAATTCCCTAAATGTACATTAAAGCACAAACTATCTGATCATTTCTGGTTCTTCCCTTATAGGGAAAAGGCAAAAAAAATCAGTTTCTACTTTAGAAGCTGAAATTTACTGAAATTTTGACTATGAAAGTAAAGAAGACAAAGAAATCTTTGAACCCCTTCTTGTGTCTACCACTCAACTACTGTAAATTAATTTTTAAAAAATCCAGGAACACAAGAAGAAAGGAAGGAAGGTAAGAAGAAAGGAAGAGAGAGAAGCGGGGAAGGAAGGAAGGCTAAATTCAGATTTGTTGTCTGGACTACACCTCCTTTCCTATAGACTATTCCCAACTCACTGACCTGCTAAGCCTCTGGCCTTCCCTGTTTCAAGTTTATCAATGAGCTTTCATATAACGTGAGCATTAAGAGACATTTGCCTAGTGGTAGGGAGCTCTTCCAATTTGCTGACAGTAAGACAGCTCTTATTCAAGCAAGAGCAAATTGAAATGCTAACATTTTAAATAACATAATTGCTGATGAAATTTTCAAAATATTTCTGATTCAAGACAAGTGGAATAGGAAATAAAACAAAACTTAAGTAACTTTTTATGCAACTGTAAAGTGTGAATACTTTTAAGAGGATCTAAATCAGGGGTCCGAAGACTACAGTGCAGTAGCCAAGAGGAGTCTGTAACATGATTTTGTAAATAAATTTCACTGAAAGCTGCTTTCACTCTCCAATGTCAGAACTGAGTAGCGCAGCAACAGAGATCATACTGGCCACCCAAACCCTAAAAAATTACTACCTGCCCTTTAGAATAATTATTTGCCAATCCCTGTCTTAAATTTTTTCACACAATTTATTTTCAAACAAGTGATTAGTGCTTATTTCTCTTCAACTGATATATCTCAAGCCATTTTATATCTTAAAATTATAACTGTATTTCATAGAAACATATAAAATAGTTAGTCTTTATATCTAAGTAAATGGTTTATTACCAATTCTAAAACTGGTAAAAGTTGGAACACAGATTTCAAGGACAAGTATATTATTCACAAATTTTGTTTAATGTGGGTGGCGACCTGCCTAAATAGGCCATTCTGGGGGAATCTTGGAGGGAATTCATGCAAAAATTACATGGAAAGTCAGCCACTGTTGACTATGAAATTGGTCAATGGGCCCAAGTGTAAAGGTGGCAGACATACACCTTTATGGAATCTATAGGCCCTCTGCTGCTAGGCACTTTTGTCAACATAAGGCTCAACAGCTGAAACAGAACTCAGCCCACAAAGAATGAGCTTAGCCTGGACTCATACAGCTGCACCTCAATGCTGAGACCCAGGCTCCTTTCACCTTGGGGCTCTGCATCCATGGCTTATTGTTTTTAACTTGACCGAAGATGGGTCAGCACATCTGCATTTGGTTCAACGGGATGGGAGAACAGGGCAAGGAGAAGGCTAGAACTTAGTCGGTTAGGTGTGTGTAGCTGCAAGAGAGCCTAGCAACTGCAATAGTTTTGGCTTTGGAGTAGTATGCCTCAAGACCTATTTAAATATCCTGGTGCTTAAAGGACTGACATCAGGAGACAAAAATATTCTCTACTACAATAAAGAAATATTGCCTCAGGATCAATGAGTCTAACAAATTGTTTCTTCCCTGTGGGGGGATGTATGGCTGGTGATGCACACCTACAATCTTAGCACTAGGAAGGCTGAGGCAAGAGGACTGCGGCAAGTTCAAGGCCAGCCTGGGCTACATGGGGAGTTTAAGTCTCCCTTGAACTACATAGCAAGAAAATAATAAGTAGTTTCTGAGGACAGGTGTGAATGGAGAGTAGAAATAAATTCTTTAAGGGTTAAAAGGCAGGTTTCTATCTGCAGAAAATATCAGCAATAAATAAATAAGAAAATAAGCCTATCAGACTTCTTCAAACTTCTGAGACAAATGCCAGCCCCATAGTTAGTTCAATATGTGCATAGTCTCTGGAATGTTTTCAGATTAAAGGGTATGACCTTGCTAATACACAACACAGTTCTTCATGTGCCTTGGAAAGGCTGCCAGCCCTCATATGATGCCCTGCTACAAGCCTGCAGTACAGAAATGTCAGCACAGAGCAGAACAGGTTCACTTCCAAAGCCATCCACCACAAGTAAAAACACTTGCAAAACCCTATCCAATCTAACAGAAAAGAAAAACAGGAAAACATGGGCAGACATGTTCCCACACCCAGGTCCCAGCAAATCTGCCCCAGATGGATAAGGAAAATGAACTCACACACCTGGGATCAAAAGGAGGTACAGACTGACCCCGTCTGCCTTCCATTTCAAGCCCCCTCCAAGCCACCACTTGTCGTTTTGAAGGTTTGTTTGTCAAGAAATACGCAGGTAGTACTTAAGCTCTACTAAAAAGAGAGAGGAAAAACCACAAAACAAAAGCAGGACCCAGTACTGAATTTACTGTGGCCAATGGGCTCACTCTGTGGGTCATAGTGCCACGTGCCACTGCTGCTGCGACACAGATTGACAGAGAAGAAAAGGCATTTATCCACTTTTTGCCTCTCATAGGGAGGCCCTTTCCTTATTTCTCAGTGATGAGAACCCACAGTGGCAGGGTAGAGCGAGCAGAGGATGCAGGACGAGCTTTGTCCTCCCGGTGTACCTTGTCTTGTGGCCTTGGATTCCCAGGTGATCAGGATGCACCATAAAGGTCAGCTATGTTTAAGGGGCTTTTCGTTCTTGTTGTGTTCATTGGTATTCAGGATTGAACTGTGGGACTCTGTACTGAACTACCTATCTAGCCCTTTTGACTTGTTTGTTTGCTGTTTATTCGTTGGTTTTTAAGACAGAGTCTTGCTAAGTCACAGTCCTCCTGCCTCAGTCTCATATACTGCCATGCAGTTCTAAATATCTTCACATCGGCCAGCAGATATTAAGCCTGAAGAAGATTGATCACACAGGAGAACCACAGCCATCAACCACTTTCTATTTGTGGAGAAGCCAGAGCTGAGGCCAATCCTATATTAAATCCTGACATTTTCTCTTAGTTTTTGCTGTTTGCTGTCAACATACTTTTCTCTCCTCCTTGAGGAAACCCCAGACTGCTTGTCAAGCTCTTCTCCCGAGCTGTCTGTGTCAGTACAGAGCTAGACTTTCCTCAGCATCTACTGTTTTTAGATATATAAGCTGTCTTTCATTTCATCACATGAAAACTGTAAATGTTTGAAAGGAGCTGTAAAAACAGTTTCCTGAATAGTTTGTTGAAAGAGGAAACCAAATTTGCAGTTTCATCAGTTTTAGGAAAGGAAAAAAGCTAATGATACAAAACTACATATCAAAATGCATAGCACATGGCCCACCTATTTAAAGAATAATTGTGATTTTATACATGTCTTAAATATGAAACAAGAAAAAAGAAAAATAAGTAAATTAACAGAAGACTGAAGAAAAATTTAAAAAACAACTTTTGGAGAGAGAAAAAAGAATATTAATATAATATAATAAATGTAGCTAAAAAAGAATATTAATATTATAATGACATGCTGCATGTAATTCTATATGTTGAAACTAGCAGTTAATTGATAGGATTCTCACACTAGCTAACTACATATGCTGATACCTGTGATCTAAGCAACTGCACTGAAGATAGCAATGTATAATACTAGGGTCTTGCTTGGAATGCTTGTGATTCTGGTCTTGTAAAAACATACTTCTTGTCCTGTCATATCAATTACTACTATACCGTCTCTCAAGTATGTGTTTGTTTTCAAACAAGGGTGATAAATGATAATAAGAGACAAAAAAAAAGTTATAGCACTGACCTGCTACAATATGTGTATATGGTTAGATTTCTAAATTTCTGCATAAAAATATGTGATTGTTTATTATTATTTTTTAATTTTTTTATATTTTTCTCTACATTCTGTAGGCATATCAATACTTGGAAAATACCTGTCCCATGTTATGTTTAAGGTGTTTGATATTCAGACAGATAGTGAGGTTAAGCTCAACTGCCTAAGTTATAGGGTAACAATATCATTAAGCTTCTTTTCTGGAAGGTTAACAACTTAAGTTTACAGACCAAAAATTATAGAAAAAGAAGGGCTACAAGGATAGCCAACATTTTGGCTCTAGCCTTTCAAAGTCAGTAAGGATTCAGGGCATAAGAGAATCTGTGCTGTAACATCCTGTAACTCAGTGATGTCCCTAATTTTCTGATCAAGGAGATTATGCGGCCATAGAGGAAAGTGATCAACGATGTAGAGTGTTCTCAGGAGAGTCACACAGAGAGAAAGCATTCTCTTAGGCTTTCACAGAGAGCAAATTGGCCAACCAATTGCCGTGACCCATCCACATGGCTGACACTGACAAAGGGTCTAGAAACTGCGGTACAGGATTTCAGGGGAAATCCTGAGGGGATTTGACTGAGCTTGGCAGATACAAAAGTTATATTTGTTGTTATATAGGTCTTGCTTAATCTTGGTCTTAACCGTCCAACAGAAAAATATAGAAAGGAGATATAAAAAGTAAATCCATCTTAATATGCTAAGCTTTTAAGGCTCAAGTCAGCAACTTCTGACATTGCCAGTCCTAAGGATAACTCACTACTATTATGGACTACTGAACTACATTGGATTATTTTGCTGATTTCACACACCTACAATATTTAAATGGCAATAGAATACCCTCTCACAAAACTAAACAGAAAAATGGGATATAAATGAAGGACCATTTTGTATCTCTATATACAAAACAATTAGGATAGATATAAGTTACTTTCTCTTAATTCAATGAAAAGAAAGATTTATATGAATAGTGTTTGGACAAAATATCATGTCTGCATCTTATACTATGAATAACTACTATGAAGAGAACAATATGCAATATATTAATTATTGTAACTGTCCTACTAACCTGTTTTGAACTGTCTATTGCTGTTTTTTTCTCAATAAAATTAATTAAAAAAGAAAAAATTTCTGAGCACATCTAAAGAAGATACTGATTTTTAAAAATAAAGGATCATAAAAAAAGAACATGTCTAAAGAAAACATTGATAAAAAAAATAGAAGAATATATAAAATGTTGGAAACCTTGAATTAACAATATAGGAAAAAATAAAATGCATGAAACAGATTCAAAGATATATCCAGGAGATTAAAAATTCTGTTAAATACTGGAAAAACCATTTAAATGGAACTGAAGATAAACTTTGAGACCTTGAAGACATCCTTGCTTCTGGCAATGAGGAAAGGAAAGAACTTTTAAAAATAACAAGGAAGCAGACAGTAACAATTCAACTGCTACAAGGTGATGCAAAGATGAACAATATAAGACTTAAAGATGTCAGTGAAAAAGAAGGAATCAATGCAAATGACATAAAAAGACTTTGCAGAAGTAATAGTAGAAAACTTTCCAAGCATGGGAAAAGAATCTCACATATGGTTAAGTAAGGCATATAGAATTCAAAATAGCATCAACCAAAATAAATTTGAGCCTAAATGTGTAATAAAAATCCCAGAAATTCAGCATAAAATCAACATGCTAAAACCTGTTACAGAAAAAAATAAATATTGCATTTAAAGGAAAACCGAATCAGAGAAGATTTCTCATCATAAACCATCAACTGAAGAACTTAGAGTGAAGTATTTCCAGTCCTGAAAGAAAGCAACTTCAAATCCAGATTAAAACTATCTTTCAAAATGAATGAAGTAAAATATTTCCATGACAAAGAACAACTAAAGATATTCATGAACACCAAAGTACCCTACAAAGTCTACTGAAAAATATTATAGAAAGAGATCAAGGGCTGGCCAGATAGTTCAGCAGAGTGGCTGCTTTGGCAGAGCACAGAAGCTGAGGCTCGATCCCTGGCATGTCGTGCTGTCCTTACCCATGGGACGTGCTGAGATGGTGATTGAAACTGAGCATGGTGGCATGAACATGTAATCCCTGCTCTTGGGAGGCTGAACACAGGTGGATCACCATGAGTCTGATCTACATAGTGAGACCCTGTAGACCTTCTACTAAAATACTAAAGAGAGAGACAGAGAGAGAGAGAGAGAGAGAGAGAGAGAGAGAGAGAGAGAGAGAGAGAGAGAGAGAGAGAAATGAACACAATACCAAGAACCAAAGCAGAAAGAAACCACCAACTAGGACAAGCAATTAAATATGAGATGGGCCAGGGAGATGGCTCAGTAGAATAAGCACTTGCCTGGCAAAGCACAAAGGCCTAAGTTCAGTCTCCTGTTCTGAAGAAAGAGAAAAGGAAAAAAGAAAACCATGAGAAAGATAGGGAATCGACAGCAGAAAAATCACATGACAAAGATAATCCAGAAATATCAGTTACATCACCAATACAAATGGTCTCAATTCACCAATAAAAAAGAACTGAGTGGCAGAGTGAATCAAGAAACAAAATCCAACAATATGTTGTACATAAGAAACACATTTAACTCGAAAGGAAATTCATAGGCTGAAAGTCAAAGGATGGAAAACAGTACTCTATGCATCAGGAAGTCAGGAAAGCAGTGGTAGCTGTTGTTTTCACAGACAATGTGAACTTCAAACCAAAAATGACTAAATGGAATAAAAAAATCACAGCATACTTTTTAGGGGAACTCTTTAAACGAAAGAGATAATAATCATAAATATGTATGCAACAAATGTGGAAGTACCCAATTACATAATGCAAATTTTAAAGGACTTTAGAAATCAAATAACCAATACTTCAATCTTAATGGGGGACATTAACACCCCTTTATCTCAAAGAGATAGGTCAAATAGGCAAAAAATTAGCAAAGAGTTAGCAAAACTGAACCAAACCTTTGAACAAATGGACCTAGTAGACATTTATAGAGTGTTCCACCCAACAACTAAATACGCATTCTTTTTTTTTTTTTTTCAGAACTGAGGATTGAACTCATGCCCTTGCACTTGCCAGGGAAGTGCTTATTCCACTGAACCATCTCCCTAGCCCTAAATATACATTCTTCTCAGCAGCACATGGGACACAAAGTCAATACCCCAAAAATATAAACAAACACAAAAATCTACATCAACAACAAACTCACTAAGAGAGAAATTAGAGAAACAACCCCCTTCAAATAGCATCCACAGAAATGAAATGCTTAGGAATTCATCTTAAAAAGGAACATTACAATACTCTGAAAAGAACCACTGAAGAGGATTTCAGAAAATACAAAGATATTCCTTGCTCATGGTTAGGAAGAAATAACATTGTGAAAATGGCTATAATCCCAAAATTGTTGTATAGATTTAATGCAATGCCAGTTAAAATACCATCAGCATACATCGTAGATCTAGAGAAGACATTCTGAAAATTCATTTGGAACCAGAAAAGACCTAGAATGGCAAAGGCAATCCTGACCAAAAAGGAAAGGCAGGAGGCATCCTAACATCTGACTTGAAATTATACTACAAAGCTACTGTGATAAAATCAGCATGGTACAGGCAAAGACATAGACCTGAGGATCCATGGAAGATTAGAAGATGCAGACAAAACTATGAAAAACTCAACCATTTTGTTTAACAAAGGGGCCGAACACATTCACTGGAAGAAAGATAGCCTCTTTAACAAATGGCGCTGGAAAAAGTGGCATTCCACATGCCAAAAGTATAACTAGATAGAGGTCTATCGCCATGCACTAAAATACAGTCAAAACGGATTAAAGATCTAAACATTAAAACAGAAATATAAAACCTACTAGAAGAGAAACCAGGTAGAAATCTTAAAGACATAGAGGTAGGCACAAAGTTCATGAACAAAAACCAAACTTCTGAAGTAATACTTCAAAGAATCAATAAGTGTAACTCATCTTATTGAAAAATGCTGAATATCAAAAAGAAATCACTAACAGAGTAAAAAGTAAAGCACAAATTTGGAAAATGTTTTATCCAACAGATATTTAGACAAATAATTTCTATCCAGAATATATAAAGAACTAAAAAGAAAAATCAGAGCCCCAAAATTCAAAGAAGGAGTCCAAAAATAGGCATCTAAGATGAATACCCACTTTTAGAGGAAGAAGTACAAGTGGAAAATAAATACATAAAACATGTTCTACAGCACTGTTCATTGAAAAACAATGAAAATTAAAACAGCACTGAGATTTCATCTCGCTCCAAAAAAATGGTTATTATAATGAAATCAACTAAAAACAAATGCTGGGGAGGCTGTGGGGAAAAAGGAATCCTTCTCAACTGTTGATGGAGTGTAGGCTGATACAAGCTCTGTGGAAATAAGTGCAGAGATGCCTCAAAAAACTAGGATTAGTAGTCCCACTCAACCCAGCTATTGTACTTCTCAGTATTTTTCCAGAAAAACTGAAAACATCATATCACAATGATATGTGTATACTCCTATTTACAACAGCACAATTTGTCACAGCTGAATTGTGGAAATGACCCAAATGCCCATCAACTGAGTAACTGATAAAGAAGATGTGGTATTTTGATACAATGGAGTATTACTCAGCTATAAAGAAGGATAAACTTGGGGCTTTCACTGGTAAGATGTTGCAACTAGAGGCTATACTCTTAAGTGAAATAATCAGACTCATTTCTGTAAGCATTATATTGGTTCCCTAGTACAAGAACCTGAAAGAGTAAATAAAATATGAAATGTACAATAGATCTAGTAAAAGGGAAAGAAACTGAATGTAACAAATAAACACCTGACACAAGGGTCTGAGTTCAATCCCCGGCTCTGCCAAAAAAAAAAAAGAAAAAGAAAAAGAAAAAAGAAAAGAAAGAAACGCTGGATGTGAGGGAAAGGGGAAAAGATGGAAAGAAAAGGGAGGGTAATAAAATAATGTCTGGTTTATTTCACTTATGAGTATATGTTCAACTGGCATCCACTTAAATATAAATGCTTCAAGTTTATCATTCTTTATAGCTGAGTAATACTCCATTGTATAAAAATACCACATCTTTTTCAAGCATTCCTCATGTGATGGGCATCTTTGTTGTTTCCAAGATTTGGCTATCACAAATTGTGCTGCTATAAACATCAGTACACATATATCACTAGGATATGATGTTTTCACTACAGTTAGGATAAATATGCAGCTACTTTCACATAATTCTATGAGAAGAAAGATTTGCACTAATAGTATTTGGACAGGATATCCTGTCCGCTTCTTGTACTAGGGATAACCACTAGGAAGATAACAATGTAAAAAGCATTAATTATTGAAACTGTACTATAATTCAGCTTTTAAAAAAAGATAGGTATAAGCTACATTCTCTTAATTCAATGAATAGAGGCATCTGTTTTAATAGTGTTTGAAAATAGAATATTATGTCTGCACCTTGTACAACATAAAAACACTACAAAAACAATATGCAGTGTATGATTATTGATTCCGTTCTACTAATTTGATTTGAAACTGTCTCATTGCTATTTGTTCTTCAATAGAATTATGGAAAATACATAAATAAATAAAAGTATGCATGTATGTACATAAGATAGCTAAGATAGACTGTATTACTAATTTCTACTAGTTTTTGAAAGAAGCAGTTTATGCTTAAAATTTTTACTTTGACCAGCTTCTATGCTTATGTCTGTAATCTGAACAACTACACTGAAGACTGAAATGTGCAATGTAGCAACCACTGTTGAGTATCTAACATTTCTTAAATTAAATTGTGTTTCAATTCTACTGTCTCATCTATTATTTTTCTATTCTACTTAAAATAAATTTTAAAAAAGTAATAACCAAATCTTAGAAACAGTGCAAATGTCCATCAATCAGTGAAATAATAAAGATGTACTACTAATAAAGATGAAATAATAAAGATTATACAATGGAGTACTATTGTGCCATAAACAAGTATAAGCTCAAGATATTTCTAGGCAAATGGATGCCCTTTGAGACCATAATCTTAATTGAAATAAATCTGAAACACATGTAAATTCTGCATTGTTTCTCTCATGTATAATACCAAAAGTATAAATAAGGACCAAAATGTATAATAAAAAAATGTAAAATAGGAAAAAAATATTTTCAAATGGCAAGAACAAGAGAGGGAGAGAGGAAGGAAAGAATGGAAAAGTAAGAAAGAATTGAGGAAAAAAAATAAAACACAAAACAAAGCCAAAGGAGAAGGAGGAGGTCTTAAAGGGAGTGGAGGGAAATGGAAATAAAAGAAACAAGTTATGTCAGGGTCCCAGGGGTCCAAAACACTTTTCTCTAAGCAAATTTAGATGTCCCAAATCCATGCTCAGAAGTTGTCATTTATTTCTAAATGACTGAAGATCACAAGGCAGTTGAGAACCATTGTTATAGATTACGGGTAGCTTCCAAAGAAGGAGGTTCTGTGATTCCAGTTGTTTCAGGTCCGTTACTGTGGCAGCTACATGGGGGTGTGCTGGAGCAGATAATACATGAAACGGTGGAAGAAACTGAGTTCTAGAAGTTCAGTTTACCTAAGCTGACCCCACAAACTAATAGCAGGCTTCTTCCTGGAGTATGAAACCCCCAACACATTGCCTTTTATCTCACCAGATGGAATTCTGAATGCTAGCAAGCAGTGTCTAAAATGTGTCATATCCAATAGGCAAAAACTGCCCGTGGACTTTATCGGGAAGACCCTAATGAGCATATCATTACCTCTCACTACAGAATAATCCTCAAGGATTGTGAACTGGAATACTATGTATAAGAACAAATAATGAAAAATACATGTAGCATGAAGACCTAGAGAAGTGATGAAAATAAGAATTCTCAAATTTATGTAATAAATTTACCTATTTTCATAGAATGGATGAACAAAACTGATACAATCTCTAAATTGGATTTTTTTCATCTCCTGGGTCATTCAAGTGAGTGTGTGTGTGTGTGTGTGTGTGTGTGTGTGTGTGTGTATTCATATGCTCTTTACTTTAGAAATTTTTCTTATGGGTTCAGAGAAGAAATCCTTTAGCTATTCAATAGACAAACCTTTACCACCAAATGAGAAGGATCTGGAACTATGAGTCAATCACATTCAGTATTTTTTCAAATTGGTTTACAGCGCCTTATGGAGGTTTTGCAACATTGAGCAAATAGAATATTTACAATTATTTTAAATTTATATACAATGATTTGGGAGGATTCCCTTAAAAATAAACTATCTTAGGGGCCAGGAAGATGGCTCAATGGAATAAGTGCTTCCCTGGCAAGTGCAAGGGCCTGAGTTCAATCCTGGTTCCGCAAAAAAAAAAAAAAAAAAAAAAAAAAAAAACTATCTTATTACTAATAAGCCTCACATCATATACTTTGTCTAGAGGCTAGGGACTTAGCTCAGCAGTAATCACGCTTGCCTCACAAGCTGAAGGCCTGGGTTTGGTCCTCAGAAACAAAACTAAACACTAAACCTCAACTGCAAATGAAAAGGCAAAACTCCCATATGCCTTATCTAAACTCAAGATGGTCTAAGGAACTAACAGTAAATATCATAGTTTTAGAAGAGCAGAGCGAGGATGGGGAAGGAAGGAAGAGGGAGGAAGGGGGGACGTGAGCAGGAGCAAAACAGTCTGCTTCTGATGACGCCTTCTCTGGTTACACAATATCTAAGAGGTAAATATTTCCCAAAATGACATCGATGGCAACACTTAAAGAAGGTAAGCGAAGATATTGGCTCTGAGCCCCGGGCGATCCTAGGCCTGGGTCCACATTCCACCTTCCGGGCTTAGATTCTCATCTCTGAGTGATGATTGCCAATCCTACCATATGGTTAATATTAGCAGGTCTGGTGGGGGAAGGGCATCAGACGTTCTTTGAGTCCCAGTTCTGATGGTCCGGATGTACATAATATCCTAGGATCAGAGCTTCCAAGCTCAAAACCAGGTAAGAGGGCAGGGTTTCTGAACTTGTAACGGTCAAGGCCTGTGATAATCAGCCACAAGGAAAGTATAAGATAAAATTGAACTTGACTACGGCTCTGCTACCCTGCGAGGGTCCTGTCTTCCTCATGCTTTCCCTTGCTTTTATCCAAGCTGGTATCATTACTCTTCTACACATGATTAACTATCCACGTGCTGTCACCAACATGATGCTGAGCGCCACTAATATAGCTGGAAGAAACAATGAAAAATGTCCTTGTACTTTCAGAACCCACTTTGCAAAGTAGGACACTTATCATACCTGTGCATAGTTTTTGATCCTCCGTCATATTTGGGCTTACCGGATCTCTCCCCAGCATTGCTGCAAGCTCTTCAACATGGCATATTAATGATGCAGTGCTGTCACATAAGCAGAAAGAAACAAAGAGCTCCAAACTCTGCCTCCAGCACTTAATAGTGTAAAATCGAGACTCCGTTACTTAATCTTTCCATACCTGGTTTCTCCCTAACACTGTAAGACTTCTTGTATATCAAATGTGAAATGTTTTTATACTTGACATCTGATAAGTGCTTGGAAAACTAAGTGGAATTAATTTATATCTGGTCTCTGATGACTACTAGTCACCAGAACATGATGAAATGCAGATTATTAGGCCTCAAACTCAAATACCCCAATTCATCAGACACAAGAGGAGGCCCCTGAAATCCTTCTTTGAAAACAACAATATGAGAGGAGGTAGGCCATCAGTAAATAACATTCTGCAAATCCTCCTGTAATGGGTGCTTCTGAGTTGGCTAGAGACCAGGGATTTTTGCAGTCTTCTAAGATCACCAATGAGAGCCAGGAAATATGTGCCAATTTCATCTTTTTATCTCTTTTTGTTTAGTGAAATTATTTTGTTCTGTTTCTGCCAGTTTCCTGGAGCCCAGCTCGGTGTGAACCATCCCATTGTGTTAGCTACTTTCTGGGGCACCTGGACAGCAAGTACGGGGCACCGTCACCAGATTTGGAGGTGCGTTCCGACTGGAGCATCAGCACTCACCAAGGCCGACCCTACTGCTGGAGCCCACCTCATTCCTTACGTAGGTTCGGTTCCATCTCAGGTTCTTTCCCAGGAAGTAGAGAGCTTTCTTGGGGGGCTTTATGCTCAGAATGCCTCCACTTTCAAAAGTCTAGTCAAAATAGGAAAAGAAAGAGATCTGGAAAAAATAATTCAGGAACATAAATTCATGTTAGTGTTTAAGAAAGTGGGTCCCAAGCAGCAGCAGAAGGACCGTGTCACTGTAAACAACTCCCACCTGCACTGACAAATCCCTAGGATGTGGTCCTGGCCTCTTCAGAAAATTAGAATAGTGGTGCTGCCTCCCCAGGGATGCATGTGAGTAAATTGGATTCCTGCTGCCTTCAGCTCTTTACTGTGGCTAGAAATGCCCCAAACTCAGATTCCTGGCAGGACTTTATCTGTCTCATTTAATTTTTTTGTTTGCCAACCAACCAAGAGATCCTGCACACTGACCCTGTCCCTGAATCACCTTTTGGAGTTATGACCTGTGGGTCTTCACTGTGCTTGGTTAACCCTTCTAGGAGTGAACCGTAAAATATTCCAGCAAAGCATGTCAGAATCTCTGTCTCTGTCTCTGTCTCTGTCTCTGTCTGTCTGTCTGTCTGTCTGTCTGTCTGTCTGTCTCTCTCCTCCCTCCTACTCTCTTAATTTTAAAGAATTGAATTTAAAAATATAAGTTTAGGATTACACATTGCCCTTATGACCTTAAATTACAGGTTGTCTTAATTAGCAACCTCAGTTGCTAATTAAAAATGGGTTCTTTAGAAGTATGGGTTCTATCACACCTGTCCCTACTCCTAATAGCTGAGAATTTGGGGTAATAAATTATTTAATCACCTTAATTTCCTCATGTGTAAAATGAAGACAATTATTAATTTTACTCCCCTTCTCCCTTCTTCAGAAACCCTTCCTATCTATATGGAGACTATATCCCAGCTTCATAACATGGTTCATTTTTACTATTTAATTTTTAAACAAATGTAAGTTTTGGGTCTCTCATATTAGAGATGTCACACGATATCATATTTAAATTTCTATGACTTAGCATTTTGGTTCTGAGGTGTATCTATTTTTCTACAAAATAACTCAAAACTATCCTTCTTTATGACTGAATAATACTCTACAGTGTATATATACTGTATTTTCTCTATTGTTTTAATTTTAAAGAGGAAAAATAAGACCTAGAACAAATAACAAAAGTAAAGACAGAAACATAGCAATGTAAGACAGTAAAAATGGTGCAGAATTTCAAAACAAGAATGAAATACTAAGAGTGGTTGTTATGGGCCACGGAGATAGCTCAGCAGTCTAAGTGCCTACACAGGGAAGTGCAAGGACCTGGGTTCAATCCCTGGTGCCACATGCAGTACCAGCCCTGCCCCAGGCAGGCAGAGCAGGCTACAGAGACTGGCTGTGATGGTGCGTGCCTATAATCCCAGCACTAGGGAGGCTGAGACAGGAGGATCACTGTGAGTCTGAGCTGTGTTGTGAGGCCCTGTAGCAAATACATTCAAAAAATAAAATGTTTGTTATGGGCCAGAGCACTAGTCCAAGAGCAGACATGCCTGCTTGGAAAGTGCAAGGTCTGGAGCTCAACCTCCCCCAGAAGGAATGTATTGTTATTGTCAGATTTGTTGTGCTGACTCCCAGATATAAATATGCAAGTCTGATCAAACAATTAAACATTCACATTTCCTTTCAATAAGCCTTAATTTTTCCCTTGTCCTTTTTACTTTTTATATTTTAAAGAGAGTACAATAGTAATAGATATTAAATGCAGTGTATAATTAAAAGAACAAATGATTCAACTGCTGTCCTCAATATAGTTGCTCAGATTATACATATTAGCGGTTTAGAATCAATCGAAGTAAAATATTTTAAGCAATAATTGCTTCTTTCAAACAACTGATAGAAATTAGTAGGACAGACTTCTCAGCTACCTTGTATATATACTTACACAATATTCCCCTTCCTTTTGTCCCCTTTTTCCCTTTCCCTCATCTCCATTGTTTATTCTTTCTGTGAAGTTCTTTCCATTTTACTGCATCTATTGTACCTTTCAGATTTTATTTATTCTTTCAGGGTCTTACACTAGGGGACAATCTAATGTTTACACATGTTGGTCTGATTTATTTCATTTATGAGTATAGCCTCTGGTTGTATCCATTTACCAATAAAGGCCTCAAATTACTCTTTCTTTATAGCTGAGTAATGTTCCATTATCTAAAAATACTACATCTTTTTTATTCACTCCTCATGTGATGAACATTTGGGTTGTTTCCAAGATTTAGTTGTGACAAATTGTTCTGCTGTAAACAAGGGGCACATATATCGCTGTGGTATGATTTCTCAGCTCTTTTGAGAAAGCATCCAGAAAGGGAATAGCTGGGCTGATGGAATCTCCAAAGCTAGTTTAGAGGTGTTTCCACACTGCTTTCCATAGTGGGTGTGCCAGTCTGTAGTTCCACCAACAGTGGAGAAGGGTTCCTTTTTCCCTTGCAGCCCCTCCAGCATTTGATATTAGTTGATTTCTTTATGATAGCCTGTCTTTCTGAAGTGAGATAGAATCTCAATGCTGTTTTAATTTGATTTCTAGAATGATCAGTGCTGTAGAACATGTTTTCATGTATTTATTTGCCATTTGTATTTCTTCCTCTGAGAAGTTTGTGTTTATCTCAGATGCCTATTTTTGGATTGGATCTTTGGAAATTCTTTCTCAGTGAAGGGTTGGGTGAAAATGTTCCTTAATGGGAAACTGTTGCCTTGGGCCTTCCACATTTAACTTTTAACACTCATGTTCTTCTGGGTTTGCCTACTGCAGGAGCTATTCCTGGGCTTGCCCCTGTCCTAACCCACCAGTAACCTAGCCCTAGACACTTCTTTGTATGTACCTTCTTGGGTTCAACCCCCAAGGGCCTTAACTGCTATATCAGCCAGTTAATTTACTCAGAATGAGAGAAAGGCTTAATAAAGGAGCCATGTGAGGTTTCACAGGTACTTTTAAACACAATGTTTCAGGATCAATAACATCATCTTAAGGCCACCAGAATGGGGTTGGATCAAGGAGCTCCAACTTCTCCGTATTGCTCACAATACCCTACATAATAAGACTGAAAATCTTGTCTTATTTTCATTATGATCTCTTCCTTCTATTCTCAACAGTTATTTTTTGAAAAGATGAACAAAGTAACCACCAAAACAACTACTAGTTTGCTTGGCTGTCTGGGCCCACTGTGCCTGACTTTTAACCTTCTTCTATGCTGCCCTTGACCTGAATAAATGTAATGAACTCTTCTGTGAGTTCAGAGCCTTGGAGTTTTGGCCGGTCTTTGTCCTTTGTCTCTGGTACTTTCATTGTGACAACCACTATGCAGATAGGAAAACCTCTGTCTCTGGTTTTCTTCAGTCTTCTACATAACCAGATATGCACACATGTGGAAGATCAAGGCCCCTGAGTGAGTTCACATAAACTTCCATGTCCTTCATCCTAGAGCCAGGACATTCTTACCTTCACTAGGAAAAGCACCTCACACTGTCAGGGTGGTTTCCTGAACAAGGCAAAGAAAGCTGACTACAGCATACGCTGATTCAATAGTGAGCCAAGCTCTGTAACTACAAGAGAATATTCCTTTCTGAGATAATATCTTACAAAAACCAAAGCAGTGCTAGCTTTATAAAAACAAAATATTTTCATTAATGTGTTTTCTTTCCATTTTTTCATCAGCCAGAGGTTTATGTCTTTCAACAATAGAAGTCTATAACACCTCCCAGCCAGTCTCCCCAGCTCAGTGTTTAGAATATTAAATTCATATAAATGGAAAATATCTTCTTTCTTTTCACTTCCTTTGGTTAAGAATCCAGGAAAGAAGGGGGCGGGGGGAAGAGAGGTAGAAAGAAGAGGAGAAGGAGAGAGTGGAGGGGAGGGGAAAAGAGAAGAAACTATTTGAGTAGGGGTCACAGTCCAGACTCTAAACTTCTAGCCTAGAAGATAAGCTCTGACTGACTCTTTCTGAGCTTGCTGGTTATTTCATTTATCTAATGATTTTCCCAAAGTCCACAAGAGTTACATTAGACCAACCTACAAGCTTCTTAACAGCCCTCAAATTTCTAAACAAACTTAGGGGAAAAAAACAACCTTGATTCACAGCTTCTGCTGTCCCGTACTGTTCACCTCGTTTCTCTAACATATTAGTTTAAATCCAGCTTGTGAAAATCAGAAAGCCCTAAATAACAGTGTCTTTAGCAGTATAGAAGTTCACTTCTGTGTCCATGTGACAGGTCCACAGCTGTTTGGCTCTGTGCAACCGGAGACCCAGACCTCCTCCGCCTTAGAGCTGCACTTGGATGGCCCCCACCGCCAGACCTGAGAGCAAGCTCAACCGCTCCAGGCAGCAGGCTGCAGAGGAGAAAGGGGGGGCGGAGACAGACAGCACCTCCAGCTCTCTCTTAAGAACTTCATCAGAACTTTCCACAGGACATTTCTGTTGGTAGCCAGTAAACAAAACTTCACATCATGTCCAAACCTAGATTCAAGTGGCAATCAAGAGGGCCACTGAAAAGTCAGAGGCTTTAACACCGTGAAAGAAAAGAAGGGATTGTTAGGGGTTTCTAACCTTTCCACATTACCAACTAGGATTGTTCTCAAGTCACAAAGAAGTTAGGACTTCTTTAAGATTTAAAAGACAAAGCAGTCTGCTTGCAGGGTTCAGCAGGGCAGGTGACTGTGCGCTGAGTAGGAAGAAGGAGGTTAAAACTAAAAACCTGTGTTAGGAAAAATAAAAGAAAGCCTTTATTACAGGCACAGAGAAGAGCACAGGAAAGGGAAGATGTGGAGCTTCCAAGGGTCTGGCCAGGAGAACAAAGGTACATAGGACCAGGATGGAGGTGGGGTTTAGGAGGCAGATAGTGACTGGGCAGGAGGCAGAAACAAGGAAACAGGATATTGTGAAAAGGAAGTAGGAAGTTGTAATTTGACTGGGGAGGAGGAAGGCAGAGCACAGAAGCAGGCCTGCAGAGGCCCGTGTCATATTGGTTCTCTGCCATGGTGACTTAGCGAATATTTTATTAAGGAGGAGAAAACTCATCACAAAGTAGATGTGAGAGTGGGACCTGAGGGAAGCAAAGAAGCCAACAGCATCTTCAAGGACTATTTCACATCTCCTAGATATTAAGTTCTAAATCTATAAAAATGGAAAGGTTGATAGTAATATATACAAAAAAAAAAAAAAAATCAGTGGGACAGAATAGAGCCAAGAGGCGGCAGTTTATGTGAGGAAGAATAAACAAATTGTTTGATGACTAAGGGTCACCCTTTTGGAGAAAAATCCCATTTGGAGCACGTCTGGTCTTTCCTTGGATACTCTAAAATGGCATCTGAAACAAGATTTAAGTGTCCACCTCTATTAAAAGGTCCAACTCAAGGAGAGTAAGGGTTGGGGAGTGGAGTGAACGGAGGAAAGACGGAAAGCTGATGCACAGTGTGGGAGGAAGCCGGCGAGTGTTTCACAAACAGGCCCCGCTGGGCACACAGCCAGGCAGGCCCTCGCGTACGCACACCTAAGAGCCAAGCGTTCTGAACAGCCCCTGGGCATCACCTGAGGTGAGTGCCTTCCCTCTGCCCATGTCCCACTGGCTGCCATGCACTCCGTGAGGGTTAATGGTCCACTTTTCTGGGCTGTGTCCGTGTCCAAGTATGCAGAGCTGAGTGACCACTTCTGCTCCTAACCTGGGCATGAAAGAGGAACACAGATAGGCTTCAAATGTGAGCACAGCAAGTGACATAAACTCCACTGTGACAGCCGAGGTCGCCACAGTGGCTGGGGTCTGAGATGGATGAGGCTGAAAGGATCTGGGCCACTGTGTAGCTACCCTGCCTCCATACCCCCAATCTAACTCAAAGGCTAGATACATTAAATGCATGCATTTATGGCCAACGAAAAGTGGGAGAAATTTTTTAAGTATAGTTCTGAAAAGAAAAAGACTTTCCTAAGTGTGTGTCAAATTCAGAACTTAAAAAAAAAAAAACACAAAAAATTGGCAGATTCGACAACTTCTTTCCAAGAAGACACAAGCACACACACAAAAGTAAAATAACAAGACAACAACATAAAGAAAAAATATCTGCTACATAGCAAACAGATGGAAAAGTAAAAAGCACATGGCCTCCAAGGCCCTTGTCATATTGGTTCATATCACTAAGCTCCAAAGAACCTACACAAGTCAATAAGGAAAATTATATGTGGGAAAATATTTTGTTTTAAAATCAAAGTGCTAGGTTAACATGACAAAAATCTAGCCATTTAGTCTAAATAGATCCACCAGATAATCCCTTTAACAGTCTCCAAACTTCTGTGGGAAATTCAGATGAAGGAATCAGAAAAAAAAATGCAAAAAGAAATATCATAAATATTCCAATGGACTTGATTACTTTACAACATGAGAACAGAACTTCCAAAGTCCCACCAAATGAACTGAGAACTTAATTCTCACTCTTGTTTTTTCAGCCCTTACGTAAAGCTAAAAATCTCAGAAATTTCAGTTTATTCCAGGAAAACAAAGCTTCTCTAAGTATTTCTATAGCAAACTCCATCCTGACTTAATTCTGGCTCTTTTATGGCACTAGCCAGTCTGTCTGGGCACCCCAACTTCAGAAAATACTGTCTCACTGATTCAAATTGCTTCCTTTGAAAGGAAAAGATCGTATTTTCTTCCTTTGGACATAGGTAGAATTAATTTACTGGAAAAAATAACATCTTACAGTCATTGGTATTTTATCAAAGCATTTTCATATATATTGTGTAGTGTTATCCTCAAAGGTCATTAGGAGAGTAGGGTTGAATTTTTTTCATATCTATCCAAAATAATGGGCTCCTAAAGATCAGATAAGGAATAGATCTAATGGCAAACATCCAACTACTGGTAGGTACAGAATTAAACTCTAAGTGCCCAGTTTCTGCTGAGTAGTGTGTAAACAACAGATATTTTGAGGGGTTCCTAATCAAGTTTGAGTGGCAATTTTCAGAAAAACACAGTGATTTGCATTTAACCTTCCCTGAGAGAGCGATGATGAACTGGCCAAAACAGTGAACACTTTTCGAATTCATATCAAGTAACAAAAAGGCCAACCTCCTCAATTTAATATTATGAAGATGAGCCAGAAAAAGCCTTCTTGATATTGGCTTCCAGAGTCATTCTCCCTTCATCCTAGAAGCTGGAGGAAAAGGACAAAGGAAGAACTTCCCTCCTTCTAGGACAGAATTGCTCCCATCTCCTCTTGAGAAATCAAGCTTTAGATCACAAATATCCATCATCTAATGGGTATTGAGCAACTAAACTACGGAGGCTCTTTTGCCAAGCTCCAGGCACCAGACATTCTTAATTCTCCTTGTGTGATTCAAATGCAACTAAGCTAGACGTGTTTGTCTTCCAACTTTGGCCAGGACTGATAAAAGGAAAATAAATGGAAAAGCCAGCAAAGTGAAAAGAATTTAGCACTTCTGAGAGTTTGGATTTGACTTTTATTTGAGGCAAAAAGTCAAAATCTCAGGTAAAATTTTATTTTATCCCCTTCATCTATATTTTATTTTATTTATACCCAATGATTCCAAGTTCCACTTATGTTTCCAGTGGCTACAACAGGAGTTTAAAGAAGCCATGGAGTTTTGAGTTGTTTCTTTATTGATTCCTCACAAGTGTCTAAGACAGTGCCTGCCATACCAGTAAGGGTCTCAACAAATGATTTAATGAATAAATGAAATCTGTGCCAGGATATTATTTCTGAAGTCACTTGAACTTAGAGTGAAAAGTAGGCTCATTCACTGGTATGCTCTCATGCTTTTATATTCAGTTAGTTCT
Organism: Ctenomys sociabilis; assembly: GCA_004027165.1. Classification (NCBI taxonomy): domain Eukaryota; kingdom Metazoa; phylum Chordata; class Mammalia; order Rodentia; family Ctenomyidae; genus Ctenomys; species Ctenomys sociabilis. The sequence continues at coordinate 32,983 of PVKA01009376.1, read as the reverse complement.
TTGAGAGTTCAGGGCTCTTGCCCCAGAAAAATCCTCCATCTGGAGGAAAACAGTGATTCAGTGAGTTGAGGCAAGACTCTGTTACTTTCTTCACCTGTATTTTGTAAGAAACACTGATAGTTCTTCTACATGAGGGGCTTAGGATTTGTCATTGCTTTTTAACTAGGTATAATCTAAGGACCAAACACAGGTTACGTTTCTTTCTTTTTTTTTTTTTTTTTTCAGGTTACATTTCTTATCAAAGAAAATTCTAAAGAAATTAAGCAAATCTAATACATTTAAAAGGAGAGAGAGAGAGAGAGACAGAGACAAGGCATGGTGGCACATGCCTGTAATCCCAGCACTGGGGAGGCTAAGTCAGGAGGATCACTAGGAGTCTGAGCTGCGTAGTGAGACCCTGTACCACCTACCTAAAAAAAACAGAGAAAGAAATTGAGCAGGATAATAGAAATCCATCAGAAGAACACAAGCTAGATTAGAAAATTAAAAGGAAAATTGGCAATGCAACTCCGACAGAAGGGGCAGTAGTAGTTCTGGGGATACAGGGAGCAATACCAATGCACCGAGCATCTGCTGGGAGAGAATCTGCCATTGTGGCTGCCACATTCTGGGAGCAGCTAGAGGAGAATTGAGGCTTGATTGGCCTCCCCTGGGAGCACAAAGGAGCAAAGCAGCACAAGGATGATGGTGATGCCAGTTCAAAGGAAAAGTTAATACAGCTAAGATCCAGTTATTTACCTGACATCTAGTAAGGGATGATGGATGGTGAATCTTGTGTTGCTTTGATTGCTTATGCCCGTGTTTGAGTAAATAAAAGCAGGCTTAGCCGGATGTCAGGGTTCCTGTGCTCACTAGAGGTGAAAGCTCCCTAGCTTCTTGTAGACTAAACTGAGCCTGTGTCTGTTTGTCTTTCGTTCTCTTGACCCCCCAGGTCAGGGAACAAACTAACTTGGCTAGGTCCCTCTAAATGACAGAGAGCAGGGAAGGATCAGTGGGCTGGTTCCTGGGCTGGTTCCCTATGGCTGGGGTCTGGGCAGGGTTCTGGGACCAGCAGCCTACACTAGTTCGCTACAATGTTCAATACTGCAATTCCAGAAAGAAAGGCCAAGGAAGTAGTAAGACACGTTGACAGTCACAACAGAAGTACACGCAATGTGAATGCATATTGCAGAGTGCACAAGTGTTTCCAGCATTCTGCAGAATAGATCCTGAGCAGGAAAAATAAAATTTGCTGGGCAAAATTTTTAAATTATCATTGCACTAAAGAAACATTCCCTGCCCTGAACAATGCAAAAGTTCTGAAATGCGAAGGCAAAACACCCTACCAAAGAGCTAGAGCCTTGGTTTTAAGAATGGAAACAGAAGCAGGTTAACATGTTTTCCTACACGGGCTTTTCCTGCCTTTTAGTATCTTTGGACTTTTCAAAATAAAAGAAGTCTCTGCTTTGAACAGCAGCATGGGACCATCAATGTGACTCGCGGAGTCTACACCATGCACAGTCATAAGAATAATCAATGAGGAAAACTGCTGTTGCTCTTGGCCTTTTTTTTTTTTTTTTTTTTTTTCTTGTCAAAACAATAAAAGCTTTCTAGCTTGGCTAGAAAAAATACCAAAGGTAGTATTCATTTAGGCTACCAATTTAAAATTTAGAAACACTGAGAATTAAAGTGTTCTATTTGTTTGTAAAAAAGTTAAGAGTACCCTAAACAAGGTTTGCCTTTCTTTTTTCTCAGAGTGGAACTATAAGGGAGAGCATCTTTTCTATACCTTGGCAGATTCTCCCTCTAAATTTAAGTCCATTCCCAATATATTTTCCTTTGTGCTTTCAGTATTGTGAAATATTTCTAAGAGTTCTTTTAACATAGTGTTTTCTTCTCACTGGCGTCACCTCCTCTGGGATAGCTTCATCCTTTCCGTCAAAAGCACACCCCGCTTTTGTGCCTGTAAGGCCATCTTCACTGAGTTCCCTGGCTGCACTGAAATTTCACTTCCAGGGTTATCCAATCCTGTTCTTGGCCGTGTTATTATCTTTCGTGGGCCAGTTCCCTTTTTCAGTGATCCATTTCTGTAAAATGTCACAAGAATGTACTATTAATGACAAAGAGGCAACGTCATGGTCCTGCAATGTATCTGTTATTTGCATAAGTGATTCATGGGCTGGGGAGACAGCATCAGTTCCTCATGGTTAATCCTATGGTCACTGAAGTTTGAACCCATTGTTGGGGATGCATATTATTGAAGAAAACAGACGTAAGTGAACCTATAGATACTGGAAATGCACAGTGGGGACTATCTACATTGTGAAATAGCCCTTCCTATGAGTTGCTTATTCTTTTGGAGCAGTTCTTGGATGGGAAACCAAATTTTATGTTCTATCAATGTTTTTGTAATCAAAAGTGGAGGTTATATTTGATTACTGAATTGGAATTACCCAGTAAATCTTATTTTAATGCTGTCAAATAAGTTAGATGCTGACACAACAGTTTATTTTATCTACAATGAAATAAGGTAAACTTTTGCCTAGATAGACAAGGCTGAAAATGGTGAAACACTGTTTATCCTCCAATACTCAACTCAAATGCTTCCTCCTCCATAAGCTTTTTCTAATTTTACCAGACAGTGTTAGTGACATACTTCTAAAAACAAAGCTTTCTTCATCATCTTTAAACAGAGGATTGTGACTTCCACATTGGATGCAGAAATGTTTCTTAAACATGGCAAATTTATCTCAAAATGATTTTTTTTTCTTTTTAGTAGATAAAAATATCATTCCTGTCTGGTATTCTCGCAGAGAGGCTCAACAGAGCCAGAAAATCCAGTTTCATGTCCTAACATTTACATCCTGGAGTGCCAAAATCTAATTCTGCATTCTGGACCACATGTTCTGTGTGATACTCAGAGTGAGTTGAGAGACGCCTTCACACTGGAGTTATTAGAAACTACTTATCATATTCATATGGGCTGTGCTAGCTCTCGCTGGCTTAGGCCTTAACAGGTCTCTAATCTATAATGGATAACACATGGAGCAAGGGAGCTATGAAAACTCCTATCATTTATTTAATTCATATATGTCTAAGGAAAATGTCTCCTAAATTAAATTGAACCAAACATCTGTCTCACTCCCCTTAAAAAGTATAGAATGTACTGTATGAACCAATCAAACTCCACGGTCTTTGTACATTTTCTCCCAGCATCTCCTTTCCAAAGCTGTCACTTATTGGAAACTCATCACTGACTGCTAGCACTGTTCTTCCTGCTACACAGGAAATATTACAGGATGCGTTTGTCTCAGCAGATGGGAGAGCTCAAAGCAGCGCTTGTGTACACATCCACATCATGCCTATCTCTCTCAAATACACACATTCACATAAATCAGAAACAAATGCAGGAAAATATCTGGCTCAAGTTCTACAAAATGAATTCATTTAATTCTTTTATCAAATTCCCAAAAGCATTGAATAGATTTTATCTGATGGATAAAGGATGATTGCTATCACTTTACAAAAGGAGAGAAAGGAAGCTCTTTAAGAACAGTGGGGCACAGAATAAAACTAGCTCTGCTAAATTCTAGTGTTTACTACCAGACTGCTACATATTGAAGGACAGCTGTCACCAGACAACCAGACTCGAGGTGTGTGTGTGTCTGTGTGCCTGTGTGTGTCTGTGTCTGTGTCTCTGTGTATGTGTGTGCGTGTGTGTGTCTGTATGTGTGATTATGCATGCAGGTGCATGCATGAAATACATAAAAATATTGTTCTTGTCTGGTATTCTAACAGAAAGGTACAGGCATGAAATGGACACTTTGACATGAAGAGCACAACGTCAGCAAATTTGTGAAGACGACAGGGCATGACATGTGTTGAGTCATCAAGCCCAAGTATGACATGACGAAGGAGTTGTAGGATTCATAGCTGGGTAAGGATGAGAAATGTCATAAAAACCTTCAAATGTCTCACATCAAGAACCATATGTAGATTTGATTATATAGACAATAGTGTCTATATTCGGGTTTTAAAAGTAAGTCTCACTCTGTATTTGAAAGAGTTCCATTCTACAGCGAAAGAGCATGTATTTGTAGGGTGAGTAGCTTTTGATTTTTGTTTGCTGTTACTCATGGTGGATGTCAGTGATTTAGTTTGGTTGGGCTTTTTGGCTTGCTTCATTCTGAGTATGGCTGTGTTCTTCCTTCACTGGCCCTATTCATAACCCACCCACTTGGCTCACAAATGTAAGCCAGAATGACAACTTGACAGAAAAACAGAAATGGAGATAACAACTGATACCTTTCTTCCTGTGGTTCAAGAACTCAAAGCCCATTGGAAACTCTTTCAGGCTTCCTGCTTAGATGCTTGTCAATGCAGTGGAGTGTGGAACTTGGCATATCTTCTAATTGTCTTAGTTGACTTGGGATGTTATACACAACAAAGAAGGTAGTTTATAAACAAAAGAAATTTATCTCTCCAGGTTTTAGAATCTAGGAAATTGAGATCTAGATACCAGTACATTTGGTGTATGGGTACTTTTTGATGCGTAGATGGCTCTTTGAGGCTGTGTCTTTGTATGAGGGGAAATCAAAGATCTCTTTGATTAAGCACATTAACTTCATTCACCAGAATTACACCTTGTGACCTAATCTTCTTTTAAGGGTCTCACCTCATATCAGAGTGAAAATCAGATTGAAACATATGAATTAAAGGGATAAGAAAACATTCGATCTGTAGTACTAACCATCAGTGCTAAGCATGTTTTTATTTTTCTTGATTTATCATTTTCAAGTCAATTCCTTCTCAGGAATCATTCACATGAAGTATCAGACATAAGTAAAGCACAGTTATCACATTATAGCCATGGAGAGAGCCCCCAAAAGATTAGAAGGGATAAAATCCACATCTCTGAAACACACAGATAATGATACCAATGACAAAGCTGAGTACACTAAAATTAATGATATGATGAGACCCCTTCTAAGCCATAAATTATTGCCACCCTCATCTCAATGGCTTCAAAGATGAAAGGCAGTTTCTTGATAACTATGAGCTAGTGTCTGAGAATTAATTCTTACAATTCGCATGATTCTAAGGGAAGACAGAAGCACTTTCACATAGGGGAGGGACTAACAGCATTACCTTCAACCAGTGCTTGTCAAGATCAAGTAAGGATCATTCAAGATCACAGAAGACCTATCCTTTTCTTGTATAATCAAAATAAGGGTGACTGGTATCTCCAGAAAAACACTGTGCACATCTTGAGGTGGTCACATGCTGCTTAGGTCCTGAAGAATGCTGTAATGGCCTCTATTTGAATTCACGACAAGATACTTAGTTTATCCCTTCTGTGCCTTACTATCTTCATTCCTTGAAGAAATGGTAACAACTTTAGGGTAATATGAGCATTACATGTATGATTTAATGATTGAAGAACTTGAAACCTGTGGCAAACATGCAGAAAACATTACCTATGATAATGATGACCACATAATTGTTAAAATCCCTGTCACCAACAATGTTTACCTTCAAACTCAGAACACAGGATCATGGTAGAAGTGTACAAATGGGCATGCCTGGTAAATCATGCCATTATCCTGAGAAGTTCAATATAAGAGGAATGGAAGTTGTCACTTTTTATAACCTGTCTCTCTCCTTGTGCTTCACAAAGCAAGAGCTTATAGGGAGACTCAGGGATCATAAAGGACTGTATACCATACATGCTTTCACTCCCTCCCCCTCATTCTACTCACCACCCTTGCCCCACAATCATCTCTTCCTCTCATAGTCCACTCATTCAATCTCCCATTCCTGTTCTATCATCCAAGGACTTCCAACATCCTACAAACACACACACACACACACAGACACACACACACACACACACACACACACACACACACACACACTAGCTGTTTCCAGACCCTAGACCTCATGCTTCATCAGGAGCAAAGCAGGCTCACTTTATCTCAAATTATGCCAGAATCAAAGGCAGCTTGGTTCTGGTGATAAATGGACAGAAAGGACTCTCATCCCTTCCAGGGTTCAAGTGGAAAGAGTCATAGTAACCTTACATGTCTGATCTTCTTCAGGACCTAAGCAGCATGTGACCACCTCAAGATGTGCACAGTGTTTTTCTGGAGATACCAGTCACCCTTATTTTGATTATACAAGAAAAGGATAGGTCTTCTGTGATCTTGAATGATCCTTACTTGATCTTGACAAGCACTGGTTGAAGGTAACTCTCAACTGAATCAAGATGGGGGTGATAATTCAGCTTCATCTCTCTTCTTCACAACAATTATATGTCCCAAAAGAGGAAATAGAGCCTTGGAGAAGGTAGGTAACTGAAACATAGCCTAACCATAAGCTTAACTCTAAATTCTCTATTCTCTCCACCCTAGCATGTTTATTTCTTGTCTGAATTTTGAAAGTAAAAGTAGAACCTATAGCCCTTACATAAATACTTAAAATACGCTGCTGTAAAGCCTCGCGGCCTCCAAGGGGTCAGCTGCTTTTGACAGACAGAGCCTTTGCTCACTGAACTACCAGCAGAGCAGAAACACATGGAGAGCAATCGAGCTTTGGCCGCGTCTCAGCCGCTCCTCAGATCTCTTGGACAAGCACTATGAGCCCTGATCTGCATTGTTCTTGCCCAAAGAGGTAATGCCAGAATACTTTTTCCAACTTTTTTCTGAAAACCAATTTGTCCACTTCAACACAACTGCTCTTTCCCAAAAGTTATTCTGTTTCTGGTTTTCTGAGTCAAGCCCTGAGGCTTGTACACCCTGAACATGACCATGTTCTGTGCCGAGGACGAGAGCCAGTGGAATATGCAGTAGCAAGTGGGATGTCCTTTAGTGACCCTGAGTTCCTCTTCTTGGCTCTGTAATAAGCTCAGTTTCAGTCGGGAGCTATCTTCTTTTCTCTTTTTTTTTTTTTCTTTTCTTGCCCTTATTCACTGAAATTAAGTCATTGTGCCAGCTATCACTAAGGGGAGGCTAAAAGTACCAGTGCCCTGCCCTGACTGAACAGAGCTACAGATCATGGGAGTCAAAGGGAAAGAGTTTCAGCACCTCCGTGACCTCACTCTACAAGAGAAGGTGCCCAAAGTCACACAGTAGAGAATCAGGCCTCCTGAGCCCATTGTTTGTATCCATAACCATGCGTTTGTTTCTGTGTATATTGAGACTGAAGTGGGGTTGGATTATATGGTGGTTTAGAAAAAGTATGGACACATTTCCTGAGTAGTTTTTACTTCAGGAAGTGACATTTACTTCTTCTTCTGTTCAGTAAGAGCTAATATGGAGTGTGTGTGTGTGTGTGTGTGCGTGCGTGTGTGTGTGTGTGTGTGTGTGTGTGTGTGAGTGCCACACCTTCCAGCCTTCTACCTATGGCGATGGCTTGGACTGCTCACCTAAATGCTTCTCCTTTCAGCCATCTCTCTTCCTCATCAAACCTCCAATCAAATCAAGTCACATGAACCCCAAGCAAATAGCCTTCTCGTGCTTTCCACATTGAGCGTGAATACCCGCATCATCTCCCAGGAAGCCACATGTGGATGTCAGGGGCTGGGGCTGCTCATTTCACCCCTTTTGTATTTCTCATGCTTTTTGTGATCAGGGTCCAGAGAAAATTTTCACCACATAACATTGGGCTCATCAACTGCACAGAACCCCATGACACCCCTTGGTGTCCCTCCAGCCAGCATTTCATACAGGAGGAAATCATCCTCACTTCACTGCCAACATTGCCTTTCATTTTTCATCTGTTCCAAATGTCTTCTTCAAAATTAAACTATAAACCAAAAACACTCCTCCTTGGATTCAGAAACCAAATGAGAAATGTGATGGTATGAACCCATCAAACACTGCAGACCACACACGCTCACGCGCTCACACACCACCGCTTGGATGAGGCTGCCACACATTTCTCTGCAGCTATGCTTTGGCAGCTGGGCCAGGGGCCATGAGACAACAGCGATCTCACAGCTGCAGATTCACTCTCAACCTTTAGGACCCCATGGGAGCAGCTGCTAGAGGGGTCAGAGGGCCTGGCACAGTTTTAGGGCCTCAGGGCCCTTACTCTCTATGCTCCACAACTGATCTTTGGAGAGAAGCCTCTCAGTTCTCTGCTGGGCTCTGGTAGGGAATCATCAGAAATAAGCCTCAAACTAAGAAGAAACAGGACCTTAGGCAAGAAACTGGGGTCATTAATCCAGAAAAAAATGATGCTAGGAAATTACTCCAGGGATATGGACATTTGACCCTCTCTGAGTGGTTTAGTTCACACTATAAGGCAGAACTGCACAGGCAGAACTTCAACCTCTCAGCTTCAGTCCTTGCCTCCTTCCTGGGTCCAGGCCTCTCCATACTTTGATCCCCAGACCCTCATTTCTCTTCATCCTTTCCTACCCTCACAGGAAGCAGCAAGGTGCCTCTGCACAGAGGCACTGAGTGTAAAAGGAGCATCTTTAGTGGCTTGCAGTCCTTCAATTTCTAAAAGAATGGATGGCCAGAGGGGCAGTTCCCTGCATCAGAAAAGCATCAGGCCAGATTTTTGGCCTGAAAAGCTCACCTGCACTCCGGACGCACCTTATCGCTCCTGTTTCCAGGAGGCGATGCACAGCACAGCCACCAGCTCCCATCCTCCTCTAAGGCAGGGTCACGTACAATGCACATGGCCCAATCCAGAAGGTCACAGCCACACTTTCATGAACAAATGAGGCTGAAACTAGAGCAAAGATTTCTAACCTGTCTCCACCCTTCTGGCCCACTGACATCTAACTAAAGTTTAGCACTCTTCCTCCCATTATGAATATGAGCAATATATCCTAATAGTTGTTATCAGTACCTATGGCTTTATTACCAGTGAAAACTGTAGATATTTTCAGCATCATATTATATGTGCACATTATATTTGCAGCAGAAATTGGGGTGTGTTAATTTCATACAACATTATTTTGAAAGTAACATAGTTACTAAATTGACTGGGAAAATTTACTGCTTCACACACTAAGAAGTAACTATATTACTGTATTACATTTTTTATTTCATCAACTATATCTCAAGAAAACTATTCTCCTTTGTAATCCAACATATACAATTTTAAATTTTCAAAAATATATTTTTCTAAAAAAAGCAGTATAGATTTCTCCAAGTCAGAATTTACAACTCTTCATCCAAAAATATTAAGAGCTATTCATTTATAGTGATATATCGGTTTATTCATCTACCTTCAGCTTTGGGCTCAATCCCTACTGGTAGGATCAAATCTAACCAGACCCTCGGTTCAAACATTACAAAGAGAAAAAGAGAAGTTCAAGAGTTCATCAGTTCAGAACAAGCCGATCTTATTACAAGTTCCATTGGGGATTGGATTATGAATTTACTGTAACCAGGCTGCTGCTGGTCTGAGTTCCTCTGTGACTCAGCCCTTACCTTGTACCCTACCACTTGGCCCCTTCTCTGAAGAACATTAAAGGCCTCCTGACAGTTTAATCCAAGTTTCTTCCTCTATGAGTTAGGAGTCTATTATATTGAAGTTGTTTTCATCTGTAGAAATCTCTTATGCTGAATGACTGCCAGGAGACAGTTCCTGAGGCATTACACATGAAACTACAAACAACCAGTCTGCTCCCATGAAAATTTCCAGCCTTCTTTACATTGGGAAGAGTCTTCTAGTTGACCACATCCACAAGATCAGTGGCCTTACAACTCTAGTCCCAAAGGAGCAAATGCTCTGAAGTAAAAGATCTAATGAAAAGAGCAGGTTCTGATGAACTACTATGGCTTCCTTCTCACATAATATTTGAGAAATGGTTTATTGTAATTCCTTGAGGGCAAGACCGAAAGGAGCTATAAAATGACCTCATACCTTCTTAAAACAATAATATAGCTCTCAATAATCAAACTGAGAAAATCGCAAAGTCAACTGTAAACACACGTCAAAAAAGAAAGATAAATAACTCAGTGAGAGATAAACAACTTGGAATTTAACAAAAGAGATTATCCACCAAAGAAAATGCTTTGTTTTCTATGTACAGTTTTCTTCTGTGAAACCAATTTAGAAAATCCTAAGAGAAGACACATATGCTTTCTTGATAGCATTTTATTAAATCTTCATAGACTACTGAGAAAATACGGAAGCTGAGTGAAGACACAGGAAGAAAATGTAAGCATAATGTTCATGTCTAAACACATTCAAATCACAAGGAAACTTCTCAGCCTTCAAGTGCTCTCTGGTATTCTCTCCAGAAAGCACATTATTGTCAGACTAATTTTGTTAATGAGAAAGCAGATGTGATTATTACCATTTCATTTAATTCACCTTTTTAAAAATTTGCATTTGGCTTTAAAAGAAATGGCTGCTAAGTCTTCCCTATGGATTCCGGTGCTTAGAACCACGCAAACAAATAAGCCTGGGCCTTGCAGAGCTCTGTGGTTCCTTTCTATGGGCATTGTAGAATGAGAATTCCATGAGCATTCTGGCTACTTTGGGTTTGCATGCAGTTTTGCCAGAGCTCCCTATTTTTCAGGAACTCTTCCTACAAAGAAACCATTTCCAAATTCACCTCTAAATAATATGTTTTTAAGGAACTTAGTGAAAAGGGGTTCAGACTCCTCAGAGCAATTTATTGCCTCCACGGATTTCGATCTTCCCCACAGGAGTTTCTCACATGGAAACCAAATTATTTCCCCAAAGCCAGTCAGAATATGTGGACCCTGGCATCAGCAACCAGCAGTTCTTTCTAACTTCCTAGGTAATCTCAGTGTAAATGCACAAACAAGTTTGATCTAGATCAAGAGGCCACTAAAAACTTCTCAAAAGTTTTCAATCACATTGAGACTATTCCCAACCATAGCTGCTCCTGAGAGATAATAACCAGAGATGATCTTCTAATCTGGTTACACGTTGCCAGAGGCTATGTCCCCAACTCTAGATAACCTGGTTGCCCCCTGAGCCATGCATTCTAGGTGAAGCTTGAGTTGCTCACAGAGGCTGGAGAGAAGGAGGTAGATCTGCTAGGTAGTGATGCAAAGACATCTTCAGAACTTAGTATTTATCCTCCACACCCATCCTAGGACAGTGGTAAGGACTCAGCAGTAACACCATAGCATCTTTTTCCTTGTCCAAAGTAATCTTTAGTGTTCTTTGCAACTCACATGCACACACAGAGACAGATCTTATGTACAGGATAAAAGCAATATATGTACTCCACTGCCAAATCCCCTGGGGGAAGTCCTACCCTAAGACATACATCCATATTCCCTCTTAGTGCCAAGCTAACCAAATGAATTACAGCAAAGCATTCCAAGGAGAATGAGTCTTGTATTTGCCAAATTCTCAAATGACTTCCACTGTTAAAAAGAAATCAAATCTAACCAAGACTCTCTTTCCTTAATGAGCTGCCTGGAACCCTTGAAGTATTTTTTTAAGGATGAAAGATGAAGCACCAATGTGCATAAAGTGCTGACTAGACTCTGGAGGGAGCTTGCACAGCCAATTAGAATGCTAGATGAAGAAGACAAGGCCTGCATCTTATTTCCTTTTGTTTTGAGATCATAAACTGTGTCCTGATTTGCACTCAGTAAGGCCAGGCTCTCTCCGAAGGCTTTCTCCTGAGTGCCTGAAGGAAGGAGCCTGCTTCTCCCACCAAGGCATTTCACCATAGCCGAATGCCCAACAGCCAGATGACTAACCCTCTGTAACTTAGAGCTAAATCACCCAAGATATGAGCTGATGAATCCAAATAAAGCAGAAACGCCCATGTAGATGAATTATTACATTTTTTAAAAATATGCACATAGTAGGATAAGGCTGAAAGCAGAGGTCCAGGAATTGGAAAAGGAAGTGGAGGTAGGGACAATGAAGTATTCAGCCCCAACTACTGGTTTTCATGTAGCCATACGGCTCCCTTCACAATGGAAAAAGTGCTCTTCTGATGGGACTAACTCACCTACCAGTGATCGAGATGTTTCCTTTGTCTCTCCCAGGGGATTCCCTTTGACAGTCATCCTTCTCCTAGCTTAACTTCTGCCTCACAGCTCCTTCTTGGAGGCATCTGCATCCTCAAGCTTCTCTTATATCAAAGAAAGAATAGGGAGCAACAAGTCTGCATGTATTGCCTCCCACGTATCCTGTCTCACCTCAAATACCCACCCGCCTATTCACCTGCCACTTACTCATTGGCCTTCTGATATCTGGTCTCCATCACTGCTAACTGCTACTGCCAAGATAAACAACAGCCCTATCCAACCCTGTAAAGTCCACAGGAAACTCAGTCTTCATCGTACCTGACCTCTATCTTGAAATACACACATCTGACCGCAACCTGCCTGACACCCCTGTCTGCTCCTTTCTGCTACACTCCGCTTGTTGTCCTGCTCCTTCCCTCTTGTTCCTTAGCCAGCTTTGTCATGTTGCACTCAGGAGAGGACTTGGCCCATTTCTTATTCCACACCTTTTGGTACATGAAGCCTCTGACATAAACATCCATATCTCTATGAATACCTTTCAAGTCTATATTTTCAGGATTGGCATTCCTATAGTTTCAAGTTTTAGTATCCAACTATATGCGTAGCCTTCCGTAGTGAGCTCACAGACACATAAGTGAAACACATCCAATGTGGAATTTGCTCTTTCCTTTAAGCCAGCTCTTCTTGTGCATCCTGTCTCTTTTTTTTTTTTTTTGAGACAGGGTCTCACTATGCAGTTCAGGCTGGCCTTAAACTCACTTTATAGCTCAGGCTGGTCTCGAACTCACAACAATCCTCCTGCCTCAGCCTCCCGAGTGGTGGGATTACAGGCCTGCGCCACCACGCCTGGCTTTGCATCCTGTCTCTTACACTGATTGCTGTAACAAACATTAAAAACCCTTGAACCTTCTGGATAAGCCCCTGCTAGCCTTCTGGTGTTTCCGAAATGAAGTTCTGACCTCCTCCAACGCAAACACACTCAAAACCTTCCAACAATTCCTCAGGACCCCAAAACTGAAGCTTGGCACATCAATAGTTAAAAGAAGTTAGAAAGCAAGTTTACAAAGTTTGTTTCTAGCAGATTTGGTTTGGTTTTAGGTTTGTTTGATTTGATAGTATTGGATTTTATTTCATAATTATGAGTTATCAAGTCTTTATTAAATGTGCTAAGAGGTGGGTGGTCAATATTTCATCCTAGAGACTGTGTAGGGGAGAGGATTACAGTTCTCACTGTACTAGAGAAGATCTGTCATAAACTGTTTAGAAATAGCATGCATGCTGCAATGAAAGAAAAGTATTTCAAGAATTAGAGAAAAAATACTTATTTCTCAGAGCTCTAAACCCAGGATTCAGCATGATTTCCATCTGCATAAGTTAAACATCTGTGGAAGTTAGAAGTCTCTTGATTATACCTGGTAGCAGTTGATGGCTGAAAAGAAAAACCTTACTAACAGCCACAGAAAGAGTCCAGACATCCACAGATAACACAGAAGCATAAACTTTGATTCACAGGCAGAGACATAAGCATGGGCTGACCTCAGAAGGGTCAAATGAGCATGGGCAAATGAGTCATCAAGAGTTAAAATGGGATTTCCAAGAAATATGCCACGTATGTGAAATATGCCACGTATGTGGGCATGCATCATGTGTGTGTGTGTGTGTGTGTGTGTGTGTGTGTGTGTACATGCCTCTGTTTCACTGAGGCCAGTAAAGAGACCTGATGCTCTTTACACATACCATCAATTCATGACTGTTCTTCACGTCCACTGCAGAGGCATTACTACACACAGACACCTGTACACATATTTTTATACAATTTACTGAGTCTGTCCACTTATGTAACATTTAGTTTACACTGTGCCTAAGTTTTCACTGCACTGCAAGTAGGCACTATTTTAACCTGAGCCACAGAAGTCCTAAGTTCCTGCAGCGAGTTAGAAAGCAGAGCGAGGACTGGAACCTCATACGCACAGCCCTGAAGGCAGCAGTCCTTCTGCCGCACCTTCCTTGCTCCTAAATCATCGCTTTGCTAGCACTGGTTACGAGCATGGTGGTGAGAATGTCTCTACATTACGATAAGCCTCCCTGATAAAAATGATCCAATGATTAGTTTTGAGATGTCAAAGTTGAAAATGTACAGATTCCACAGGAAGAACAAATTGCCAAGTTATGATTGCACAACCAAGGCAGTACAGGGAACCAAGGCGGCCAAGTGTGTGTTGGAAAAAACACAGATGTCATCCGGGAACGCTCAGAGGCTTGTGAGCTAAGGCTGCCTTGCTTCCACCGGAACTACAGCCTTATAAGGCCAAATGAAAGCCGTGACTTCCTCAGCTGAACCAATCTGCCGCACTGCTTGTTCCCTGAGCTCACTGGGATCCCAGTGGCTGAGCAGCGGCTTCGTCATGGGAAGAATTCCACCGTGAGGAGGTCTAGTTTAGTCTCCATCCTGAACTGGATCACAAACACCCACCTTGTCATAAAGTGCAGTGAGTCTTGCAACAAGGAGATAGGGGAGACAAGACATGAGTGAGGAATGGAGATAATTAGGTTCCCTAGAGACGTTAGTCACCAGTCTTACTCCTTCATCTCCCTTTACACATTTATTTGGGAGCAACAAACTAAAAGGGTGAAACACAGAGTTCTCCCAACTGGGCATGTGTTCTGAAGTTCACAAGAAGGCTTCTTCTCCTTGCTCTGTGGTGTACTGGCTGCCTGCTAACAGCGTGTCCTCCTGTGAACAAATCAGATAGTAAATATTCCTGGGTAGAAAGGGCTCCAGAGGGGCTGGAGAGATGGCTCAGTGGAATAAGCACTTCCCCGGCAAGCTCAAGGGCCTGAGTTCAATCCCCAGTTCCACAAAAAAAAAAAAAAAAAAAAGAAAGGGCTCCAGGGAACAAAATCAGTCACTTGTTTGACTTACTTCATTAAACCTATTCCCATCATACCAAAACTCTAAGAAAGTATAAGGAAGGTAGAAGAAATCAGCTATGCATGGAACTCTGGGTTCTGGGAACACACACTCACCAGCAGTTGAGGAAATTACAAGCTGGGAAAGATGAGTACGAAACACTGCTTTAGAAGATGGAATGCTCACGCTATGGCCAAGTCGCCCTCCTGCCAAGTACTGATTACTGTCTACAGATTACAGAAAACAGTTATCCAAGCTGCTCCCACTTTCATCTGCCACTTCTGGTATAACCCATGATAAGAATAAAAACACTGAGGCATGCTTCCAGTTCTTGGGGAGCCAAGATGGCTAACCCAGAACAAAGGCCTCCAACCAGGGCGGAACGCAGGTTTTATTAATTCAGGAAGAAGGGAGTGGCTTGAAGATGGGTGATTGTGAGAACTGTAGGAAGTAGGTGAGCTGGGCTGGGTAGGGGGTCTGAAATGACCACTGCAACATGCAGAGAGGAAGATACAGAGAGAGTAAACTACAGAACACCACTGAGATAGTATCTAATGCTCTGAGGTCAGTGCTTCAATTCTGATGTGTCATCTTTCAAGCTTCTGAAAGTTATAACCTCTATGTCAACACTTGATCCCAGTCAACAGTGTGGAGCATTGGCTCTTCATCCTGCCTTGTACCAGCCCACACAAGGGAACAATCATGGATCTGAGGAAATGCACCTGCCACCTTCAGAGACTATCATTAACACCTACCTGGACCAATGTGCATTGCTGAAAGTCAATTGAATGGATAGTAAACGTCCTAGCCAGCTCTGTACATGTCAATACATGGAAATAGGGTCAGGCTCAACTAAAACAGAGACAATTGTTCCTCCTTCAAGGAGAGTCATCCAGGTGGCTCTTCACAGAAACTCATCAGGAGAGATTCACCTGATTCCAACAAATATCCAGGGGATGAGGACACACCAGCTCCTCAAAAAGAAAGAGGTGGAGTGGGGTAATAGCCCAACAGCATAAGCACCTACCTGGGAAGCACAAGGTTCTGAGTTCAATCCCAATATAAAAGAGAGAGAGAGAGAGAGAGAGAGAGAGAGAGAGAGAGAGAGATTGGGTAAAAAGAGACTGAACCAGTGAGAAGGCCCTTGCACCAAGATGGAACTCAGAGAACAAGGACTAGTTCTGGTCCCTTGAGGCTCTAATTATCAGAAATGATGCTGACTCAGCCCTACTGGTCCAAGCTGTGTCCTAGGAAGATGAATAGAGGAGAACTTAAACTAAGGCAAAACACCATTTTTTGTTCCAAGCAAAAGTGGCTTTTTTGCTTTGTTTTGTTTTGTTTTGTTTTGTGGAGCATCCCTAGGTTTGGATGTGGATATCCCCACAGCCTCATGCACTAAGTAGGTAGGGCTTTTCGGCGGTGACTGGATCTAGCCTATGTGGGTATGCATTAAAGATGTGATCACTAAATTAGTCCAGTGTCTGGTTTAGCAGTGCTGGGCCCTAATAATGGAAAGCCTGCTCCCTCACCTCTTCCAACTCACCCCATCTCCTATGTGCGTAAGCAACAGCACCGCCCCCCCAAAAAATAACTTGTGTCCCAGTTGGGACAAAAGAGAAAAGGAGGTTTTGTGCTGCTACTCACTGCTTGCTCCCTTCTGTTTGCTCTGCCATGAACTCTTTCTCCTTTGTGATCCCTCTCTGCCATGCCACTCTGCCTTGGTGGCAGTTGGTTATGGACTAAAATCTCTACAATCTATATGCTGAGATAACCTTTCCTTCTTTAATTGTGGATGTTAGGCATTTTGTCTTACTAATGAAAAAAGTAATGAAATTACTAGGTTAGGAATAGGGGACAACTACAGTGGCTGGGATGGCTGCTGTTGGGAGAAGGAGTACTACCCCTCCCTCAATTTTCCCATCTAATTTGCACTATCACGGGCAAAAGGTTTGTGCTACCTCTCGTGATTTGCAGTCAGGAACTTCATGACAAGACAACCAGCTTCAATTGCTAGTTTAATGCTTTGTGAATCTCCTAGTTCTCTGGAGTATGGAAGGCATGCGAATGTGTCTCATATCTTTCAATGTGTCCCTCTTTTACAGAGAAGGGAATTGACCCAAGGTTCCAACTGCTATAATTTTAAATTTATTGCTGTGATTGCACCACGACCCTACTTGGACTGCTCCCTGCCCGTGATAGGGGTGGAGATAGGAAGGCATTTCCACCAGATCCCATTACCGACACCCTCCAGCACTGACCAGCCTTGGGCCTACACATTCCATCTGGCCCAATCAGGTATAGAGTGAGACAGCCCCTCCATAAGGAGAGAGATGATTTCAGGACCATTAGCTCTCCACACAATGTCCTCTCTATGCAAACTTGATCAGTTCACTAATTTCTGATTGTATACAAAGCATCCTATAGTCATTCCCTTCATTCATCCACTTAGACTAAAAATCCACAAGGAGATAAGGACATATCAGAGAGCACGGGGAAAAAACCTTGTAGAAAGAAAGATTATTTTTAGAAAGAAAACTAAAACAGTGAAATACTAGAAAGTTATGGATGGGAAGAGAGGAGTCTATTTTGTAAGGAGTGTACATGAGAACTCCTTAGGAGAAAATAATGGAAGAGACCTAAAAGAATCAAGGGAGTTAGCTGCAATGAAGAATCCTTAGTCTCCTTTAATAAATGTGGAGAATGGTGAAGCAGGAGGTATCACGCCCTTGCTGCAGCTGAACCTGAGGACCAGAGAGAGGTTAGATGCTCATCTTGGTCTCCAGCCAAAGCCTCTGTTCTTAGCCATTATGCTTTTGCCAGAAACATGGACTCCAGAATCTTCTCAAATGCTTTCTAAAGTCAAAGATTCTTGCTTCTATGTAGCCTGGGCTTGTTGACACCTTTTGTAGCCTTTCCACTATAACTGTGAGGGGCTAAGGAGCTGCCTGAGAGATGACGAACAGCTGGCTGTGCTGGTGGGTGTGCTGCCTCCTGGCTTCCTGCTCCTGGCACACGCCAGTCCTCGCCCACTTGCCAGCTCTCGCTCAGCCATTCCTGGGTCTTCCTTGGAAGCTTGGGACTCTGAGCTGCCTCATCTCAGGAGGCTGGCACTACCCGGGACCTGTTTCTAAGCAGTGTGTGTTGAGGTCAAAACCTTGAGGAAATCCACTGGGTCCTCCTTGTTTAAAAGGTATGGCAGGGAAATGTTCAAGGCAAACAAAAAGTAGTCTTTATCCACGTTAAACATTGAAGTGTTCGGAACTGTCAGTGTTGGTGTGAAAATAACAA
This sequence comes from Ctenomys sociabilis, assembly GCA_004027165.1. Taxonomy (NCBI): domain Eukaryota; kingdom Metazoa; phylum Chordata; class Mammalia; order Rodentia; family Ctenomyidae; genus Ctenomys; species Ctenomys sociabilis. Next base: position 14,821 of record PVKA01009376.1, on the reverse strand, counting down.
TCTGGTCAAAGCTTCTAATGTAAATCTGAGCCACCAATAGCTGCCAGTTATAAGTTGTAACTATCCGGAACTGGAGCAATCCCTCTCCATAACTGTTGAGTGCCCTTTGTTTGAAAATTACTTTACCTTAAATAGTCCTTGATGCTTAGTAAGTCTTCAAAAGGAAAGCTATTGGCAGAACTGTTATTAAAATCCGTAACACCCAGCATCATCATAATCACTTTTCCTGTCCCAGAGTCCTAGTAGCTAGGAAAAGTGGGCCATAACAGGGTGTCAGGAAGGTACATTTCCCTGGAATAGTTGATCAATCTGAGCAGAAGTCCCCTTGAGGAGGGACTAAGACCAGCCTTTAGCAAGAAAAATTGTTACTCACTAAACTCAGAAATATTTATGTTGTTCTAACTGCAAATAATAGCCTTCTCTCTTGGGTAAAAACTGAGCCCCATAAATAGGTTTTAAACATCTCCCACTTTTCCAAAAATAAGCTAGTGGAGCTGGCAGATGCATCACTTGCTTTACTTGTTTCTTTGATCTTTGCCATCTTCCCTTGAGTAATCTCAATCCAATCCCAATTATTTAAATCCCAATTGAACCCAAAACCCATGTAATAGTTAAAGATCAAATCCAATATATTAGTAATTTAATGAGCCATAATCTCTCTTACTCTGTTATCAGTAAGATTTAGGATTGATTTCTAAATTTTGTTTTCTCAAGAGAAATCTATGAAAGTAGTTTCACCAGCTGGCGTGTAAATTAAGTATCTGTTTCAGTGAGTTCTGTGATAACTGCACAGCCTAGGCTTAGCATAGAACTTCGTGCATAACAATCTTCTAAACTGAGAGCTGACCTAGCCCCTGAAGGGTAGAGATAATCCTGAATATCTCAATCTGTATAGAATTCCAAATCCATTCTTAACACTATCTGAAAATAATTATTACAACAGTTTGTAACATGGTTTAAAAGTAATTTTTCTACCCCTTTTTTCATTCAATCAGTGAAGTAGTCTAGTACGAGCTAGAATTTACATCTGATAAACATTTAATATACCATCATTATTTTCTTTCCTGTTCTCCAGAGCTGATAGTGGACTAAATAAATAACAAAGTTCAGTACCTAAGAAGCATTCAGTATTATCACAACGAAGTGTGAGCACTTCTTAAATTCAAGATGGTGAATTGCTCTTGAAGCCTCACTTTAGAGTCTACCAGCTCTGAAAGAAAATCAAGGAGGCCATGACACCTAACCCTGCAAACAAATTCAGTCCCCTTACTTCCACCCTGGTGGGGTTTGATTGACCAAGTCTTCTGTGACAGTTAACTAGTTGTGTCAACTTGAGTAGGAAATACCCAACTAATTGTATCAGCAGAGTACTCGGTATGCTAAAGGGATTTATTGAAGATAGAAGATCCACCCTGTGTGTGCAGGGCACCACCCATTAGGCTTATAGCCTGAATGGGCTAAAAGGGAACTGAAGAAAAGAGGGTCACTTCTGTTTCTTGAGAGGAACTCCAGGCTTCAGCTTCACCTTAGTTGGCATCTCCTGGATTCCAGCGCTGACTCTTTAGCCTCCCATGCCGACCCTTTAGCTGTCCATAGTAGACCCTTTGACCTCCTGAAATAGACTCATATCAGGTGCTCAGTACAATGAGCTCCATGCTCTTGACTATTCACTGGACCCTTCAGATACCCAGCATTCAAACAGCCCTTTTGTAATCTTCCACACCTTCTGTGGCGCAGTCCATGGGCTGCCACTGTCACTCTACCTTGTAATTCCGTATTGGGGGTCTTTTATCTTTGGTGGAACCAGGAATTGAACTAAGGCCCTTGCTCTTGCCAGGAAAGCACTTATTCCACTGAGCCATCTCCCCGGCCCTTGGGGGTTCTTTTTAAGATAAGGTTTCACTGTGTAGTTCAGGCTGGCCTTGAACTTACTTTTCTGTCTTTTTGAAAAAGGGTTTTATTATATATTTCTGGCTTGCCTTGAACACATGGTGATGCCCCTGCCTAAGCCTCCCAAATGCTGGTGGCCTACCATGTCCACCTCACTTATATGTTTATGTTTTACGTCAAATCTTTTGCATCTTTGTAAACATGAATGATGCCCTTGATAAATCTCTACAAATTGGCCAGGCACTGACCAGAAGTTTTCTTAGCATTTGAAATACAAAATACATATTTAGAAAGAGGACAAAATAGTGACTTATCAGGATAGCTACACTAACTTTCAAAATATGCTTTTCTCTGTTGCATTTTCTCTTGTTTTTGGTGGGAAAAGACAGGAAAACCAAGTATATAGGAATCAACCTGTAAACGAAGGATAGGAGCAAAAACCCACATAAAAGCAACCAAGCAACCAAAACCTCAGACCCTCTCCTCCTGGAGTCTCCTGTCATGCTCCCCAACCCAAACCTCCCTTTTGCTCTTTACTGTTCAGGACAGTTTCTGACCTTGTCTTAGAAGTCCCTGATCAGCCCATGATCTCAGTTGGAGTCCTAGTGTCTCATGGTTAGCAGAGAGAATGAAGGTGACAGAGTTCGAGTCCTCAGCTCCCCATGTAGGCAGTCTCTCTCTGAGATCTGTGCCAGTGGCCACTATACCTGTTTGTAAGTCCTTCCAGGCCAAACATGCTGAGGTACCATGTGTTATGTCTTTTTAGGGTAAGTCAAATCTCCCCTTCCAGGAGCTTCATCTATTTGCTATTCTCCTGACTTCTCCTTCCTAGGTTACTCACTTGCACTATGTGAACATTCACACTGCTTTCCCAACATAGACTCAGTGTTGGTTTATATGCTCATTGGCTGATACTGTCTTGGTTTTTTGGGGTTTTTGTTTGTTTGTTTTGTTTTGTTTTTTGTATTTTAGGGAAGGGTCTACAGGGTGCTCAGGGTCTCAATACTAGACCAGACTCATAGTGATCCTCCTGTTTACAGCCTCCCAAGTGCTGGGATTATAGGCGTGCACCACCACACCCAGTCTCAGTTGCCTTCTCAACACGCCCCCCATCCCGGGGGCAGGGCCAGCACAGCAGGCCCAGAACTCCCAGCCCTGCGCCTGCTTGCACGTGCTTTAATCCGCTGAGCCATGTGACCAGCCCAACTGTCTTGGATCTAAGTGGTCAGTTTCTCTTCAGCACTGCCTGTGGCTCTGGACAGTATTCTGGATATGCTCTGAAAGTATAGAGCACAATAGGACTGTTTTCTCTCATGATCAGGATACTACCTGGCCTATATCAATAACCAAGAAGGGATTAATTGTTCACTAGCTGAGCCTCAGCACAAACAGAGGCTGGAATACTGGTAATGAATTCTCTTGGCATCTTTGCAAAGATTCCCATCATAAACATTTTCCCTATGTGCTAACACTAGTTTATAGTTAGCTTCTAGTGATTTATGCTTCCATGACAACAATGATGTTTTTTTAATGAGAACCATTAAGAGTTTTTAAAAATCCTCCAACAAGATTCTCTAATGAGGAGGTTCACTATGTCTTTTTTTATCATTTCAACTCTGTAGTTGTAGAAACGTTTATTTTTCGGCAAACATGATTTTTGGTTATTGTCTCCTTTGCACTTCCAAGTACACTTCTTGGCTATGCTGAGGGTCTGCAAGTCACCAGATGTGCAATTTTAAAAGGTGAAATTATGTGGAGGACAGCCATTGACCAAGGACTCAGGAAGCCTAGAGTCTACTTTGGCTACTTTTGAGACTCCAGACTAAGCACTTAATTGTTCTCAGTGAGCCAGTTTAGATAACCAGCTTGGTTCTGCGCCCTTGACAGAAATGTCTGTGACATATATCCATTGGAAAAAAGGCCGTTCCTTCTGGGTACACCACCAAGATCCCTGTAGTGGGGCCAGTGCAATACCACCCAAGGATGGGGTGCCCAGGAATCCCCCTTAAAACAAATGGCCCTTAATTCCAAATCCATCTCCATAGCTTTCTCTCAGGTTCTTTAAGGACTTGTGATTGAAAAATTGCAGTGCAGTCCAAACCCACACCCTCTCCATCTTCTGTGCACTTTGCATATATTGGATTTTTTTCTTACTGCTCAGGCCCCACATGGTATTCACACCACCAAGAACACTAAAGCAAGAACACCATCTATTTCAGCCTCTCTTTTGCACGATTGGAACCACGGCTCAAAGAGAATTAAACTGAGTGCATGCATACAGTAGCTAGAAGTGAATGAAAACTAAAGAACAAAATGTTGATATAAGGATAGAGAGAGAGAGATTTTGCAAATGGAAAGAAAGCCAAGAAACTGATGGCAATGAGAGCGCAGAGGAGGGGGGATAATAAAAAGAGCTAAGATGTGTCATGAATATGTACCAAATACCCAGGATAAATTTACATATTATATGTCATAAACATGAACTAAAAATAGTAACAGTAATAATTAAAATTATTACTGAGGAAAGGAGATCTACAAATAGTGAGAATGTGTTATATAACGTACCCACTTCCTACAATGAAGGAATATGCTTCTTATATTATAAACATGTACTAGTAAAATATTTTTTTTAAAAATCCGAATCACATCTGGCTACATTCAGTGCTTTCACCACTACTTTTACATGAAGTACCCATAAATAGAGGCACAAAATTTGTATACTGAAAACTACAAAACCCTTTTGAAAGACATTAAATAAAGTCCAAATGAGCAGAAAAATATTCTATGCTCAAAGACTGGAAGATGTAACATTGTTAAAATGACAAATCACCTCCAGATCAATGTACAGATTTAATGCAATGCTTACCAAAATTCTACTTTTAACATAAATGTATGTAGACATGCAGGGGATCCAGAAAAGCTATAATAATCTTATATAAAAAGACACAACATTGAAGGACTCACACAACCCAATTGTAAGCTTACTAGAAAGCTAAAGTAATCAAACACTGATGACAAAGAACTGAGACACTCATCTTATGTTCAATTGATTAAGTGGATTCAATGGAAAACTAATCACTTTTTAACAAATGGTTCTAAGCCACTGCATATCTATACGCAAAAGAATCCATTTGTGACGCTGCTCTACATGAAGCACATAAATTAACTCAAAGTGGATCAAACACCCACATGCCAGAGTCAAAACCAGAGAATTCCTATGAAAACAATTAATTCAATATTCATAATCTTGGAAGAGATAACTGCCACTTTTTTGCTTTAAACAATTTACTTAACTGAAACGGACTTCTATCTGTTTCTGAAGTGACTTCCATTTATTTTGATACATCTTTTCCTCATGACGCTTTACAGGATCTTCAAGCCAATATAAATATTTTATAAATATTTGAATATTTGGGTAGACACCTGTACAATACCTCAGCAGTATCTTTCAGCAAGACATACACTGAAAACAAAAGACTACACACAATTACAAGGTACAGTGAGCAGTGAAAATCTGCTGCGAATATTCTTTTTTTTTTTGGTGGAACCAGGGATTGAACTTAGGCCCTTGTGCTTGCCAGGGAAGTACCTACTCCACTGAGCCATCTCCCTGGCCCCTACAAATATTTCTGAGGTAAGAAGGTACTATATACCTGTTCAACTAAGAAAACCACGCTTAAAACAGAATGATTTTATTTTTTGTAGGACCTAGAACACTTAAGCTGCCATTTAAGTACTGAATGTAGAACAACACCCCCAGTTTATGCCATGAATTCATAGGGAACAGGTTCCAACAGCTCAGGTTCCTTCCCATTGGTCCTCACAAAGTGTGCTTCTCTGGGAGGGGCAGGCTGGTGCTTCAGGTAAACCAAGGTACCTTTCTCTTTGGCTTCCTTCTTTTTCTGATCATTTTCCTTGACACATTTCAGGAAGCTATCATGACTTTTTGTTTAATATGCTCATCATGCACATTAATCCTTTTGGCAAGTATCTTGCAAATAACTTGCTTATTTACAACAGTGCCAACAGCATGCTGGGTAATGTGGATTCACCCCATTTTGCCATGGTGTTTTTTTTTTCCGAACTAGGCATTGAACTCAGGCCCTTGCGCTTGCCAGGGAAGAGCTCATTCCACTGAGCCATCTCCCCAACCCCCACCATGGTAATATTTGTAAAGCATTTCTTTTTGCACTTTCTTTTTCCATTCCCTTGATGTCTACAATGTCACCCTTTTTGTAGATGCTCATGTATGTGGCCAAAGGAACAACCCCATGTTTTCTAAAAGGCCTGGAAAACATACTGGGTTCCCCACCTCTTACCCTTTGTGTTAGTCATTTTGGCAAATTACTGGAAGATGGTAGTTCTGGCCAAAAGGATTAAAAACTGACACTTAGGTAACAAAAAGTTGATGAAAAGTAAAGATGGACGTGTAGGACTTCATCAAAACTTGAAATTTTTCTTCTTCAAAGAATAATATCAAGAAAGCACAAAGACAACCTACAGCATGGATAAAACATTTAAAAATAATTATCCAATAATGGCCTAATATCCAAAATGTATAAAGAATCTTTATAAGTTAATAAGAAAAAAAAAAAAAGAAAGTGGCCCAGGTTTCTTTTTAAGGTATAGAGGACTTGAATAGGAATACCCCAGGAATAAGCAAATGAAGAGTTGCTCAACACCACTAGTCTTTAGGAACATGCACTTCAAAACTGCAAAGAGATACTACTTCACACAGCCCCTCAGAATGCCTATAATGTTTTTAAATAGACAACAGGGATATTCATACACTGCTGATTCAAATATCATATAGCACAACTGCTCCAGAAACGTTTTGGAAGATTACCATAATGTTAAGTACACTATTACCATATGACTAACCCAGACACTCATTCCTGGTTATTTACCCAAGAAAAATGAAAACATATGTCCGCTAAATAAATTATATGTACAAAAATGTTCATGGTAGCATTATTGAAAATAGCTCAAAATCAGAAATAGTCTATAGTTTGTTCAACTGAAGAATGCATAAACAAGATGTGGTATACCCATACTGTAGTATGTGGTATATTCATACACAGAATATCATGCAACTACACAGGGGAATAAAATGTCCTCAAAATATCCAAACCTTGGCAACATTCTCAAAATATACGTTCTCTGAAAATACTTTAGGTGAAAGAGGGCAAAAACCAAAGTCCACAGAGTGTATGCTTCCATTCATAGGAAATAACCAGACGAGACAAATCTGTAGAAGCAAAGAACAGGTTAATAAGTCTTTGGGCATGAAAGGAAACATCAGAGAAGGTAAATGGAGAATGACTACAGGTGCATACATGGTCTCTTTTTGGGTGATAGACAAAATTAGATTATGTTGATTCTTACATGATTCTGTGAATATTGTAAAAGCTGTTGAATGATAAATTTGAACACATGAGCCATACAATACATAAACTTTATCTCACTAACATTAAGGAGAGAATGGAGTGGAAGGCAGGGAATGGGAGAGGAAAAAGAGAAAAATTCAGGGCAGAGGGCTAGGTGCCCAGTACCTTGAAAAATACAATTCAGTTTTCCAAGTCAGAGAACACTTGAACAGAAAGATGATGTTTTAATGTAAATTACAAGTCCTCCTCAAATCAATAGTACTATAAAAATAAGAAAGATTCATAGATTAACAAATAAGGTAAACTGCAAACAAAATGAGAAGTAAAGGTGAAGAGAAAAATGTAGTATCGTATCAATACTTGATGAAAAAATACCAGTTCCATGTTATGTCTAAAATGTTTTATATTCAAACAGCTAGTGAGGTTAAGCTCAATTGCCTATGTTATAGGGTAATATTATCACTAGTCTTCTCTTCTGGATGGTTAACAACTGAAGTTTATAGATGAAAAATTACAGAAAAAGAAGGGCTGCAAGGACAGCTAACATTTTGGCCCTGGCCTTTCAAGGTCAATGAGGACTCAGGACATAAGAGAACCTGTACTGTAACATTGTATAACTCAGTTGATGTCCCAAATTTTCTGATCAAGGAAATGATCAATGATGTAAAGTGTACCTAAGGAGAGTCACATAAGGAAAGCATGCTCTCAGGCTTTCACGGAGAGCAAATTGATCAAACAGTGGCTGTGATTCATCCACATGGCTGACACTAGTAAAGAATCTACAAACTGTGATACAGGGTTTCGGGGAAAATCCTGAGGGGATTTGACTGACCTTGTCAGATGCAAAAGTTACATTTTCTGTTACATAAGTCTTGCTTTATCTTGGTCTTAACCATCCAGCAGAAAAGTATAAAAAGGAGGTATAAACACTAAAGCCATATTAATGTGCTGAGCTGTAAAAGGCTCAAATCAACAATTTCTGACATTGACAGTCCTATGGATAATCCACTACCATTATGGACTACTGGACTAGATTGGATTCTTTTGCTGAATTCACACACCTACAATACTCAAATGACAATGGAATACCCACCTCTCACAAAACTAAACAAAAAATGATGATGCAAATGGAGGACCATTTTGTATCTGTATATACAAATAGGATTAGATATACAGCTACTTTCTCTTAATTCAATGAGAAGAAAGATTTGTACTAATAGTGTTTGGACAGGATATCATGTCTGCATCTTGCACTATGAATAACGACTATGGAGACAACAAAATGCAATGTATTAATTATTGAAACTGTCCTACTAATCGGTTTTGAAACTGTCTTATTGCTATTTATCAATAAAACTACTTAAAAAAAGAAAAATGTAGTATCATATCATTAATTCCAGTAAAATCTTGCTGCAAGTTACATGTGCCAAAAGAAAGTGCAGAATACAGACAGTATAGTAAGATACAAAACAATTTTTTATTTTCATGACAATTCAGAATCAACAATCATAGGCGTTGTAGTCAATTTCTACAGATATGTTCTCTGTTCTCTAGGAGCTCACAATTAGAGAGAAACACATTGACATATGAATGATTAACATCAATGAGGTAATTACTACAGGGAGTGACATAGAAACTTCAGTGGTCCATAAAAGAAGGAGTTATTCAGACTTTGGAATATGGTGGAGGTAAGGGTGTCCTCACTAAGGAGGTGATGTCTGAGATGGGCTGGTGAGAGAGTGGGAGTATATTTCATATGTCTGCAGAGACTGGAATTGCCTGGCCCACTTGATAAACTATATGTAAGTTTGGCTGGAAAACTGTGTCTGCAAACTTTGGATGGCTCAAAGAGGAGAGAAGGCTGAAACTTCCTCATATGTGACTTTATATATCACACTAAAAGCATTGGACTTTGACCTGTGGTCAATGGGAGCCATTTAGTAGCAGTCCCTGAGTAGGGAGAGTCTAGATTCTGGAATGCAAAATTAGTTTTCAAAGGTAACCTGAAGAATTTACATCTTTGGGTACGGTATAGTGGTGCTCACCTGTAGTTCCAGCAGTAGGGAGGCTGAGGTAGAAGGATCACAAGTTTGAGGTCAGCCTAGGGCATAGAGTGAGCTCAAGCCCAACTTAAACTGCATGATAAGATCCTCTCTAGAAAGAAAGAAGAAAGAATGATTTATTTAGGCTGTTAGATTTAAGTCCAAAGAGTAGTAATCCCAAATGTGTCTAGCTACCCATAGCAGTGATTTACATAGGAAGATATATAAATCATACTGGAAGATATAGTAATTTGGGATTACAGGATACATGAGCTGCAAGAGGTTCCTGCTGTAATTATCATAGCTTTCTACTGAGCCCAGGACATTCCTCCATGGTTCTACTTGAAGTTCTAAGAGATTAAGTCAGCAACAGAGTAAATTTGTAGTCATGAAATTCTCAAACCCATGTAGATTTCAACTGGCCTCAGTGGAAAGAGGAAGTAAGTGGAGTCAAACAAAAATATCCAACTCATATAGAGATAGAGATATTTAGATAAGAAGCACACACATGCCATATGTTGTACTGGTTAATTTACATTTCTCATCACACTCTATCTTCATAACAATTCCAGTCTCTTCTCAGGAAGATAGTTAATGTATTAATCCTAGTCCACAGATTAAAACTATTTAATTTATAGAAGTTAGTATTTTCACTAGCAGGATTGTCCAGGATGTCTATTTTCAGTAGTATGCTTAATCCTTACCATTCAAATCACTGGCATAACACTTCCTGCATTTCTGTCCACAGAGAAGGATTAGATGCTATTCTCCTTAAATGGTAGATGGAATATCTCAAGTCCAAAAGATTGGGTGACTCATTCAACAAGTCAGTAACAAACACAGGACAAAAATATTTCCTGGTAGTTGGCCCAGTATTGTTTCCATTAAAGCCATTTCCTCTCATAAATAAAAAGTCATAATTTTTTCAGTGAGCACACTTGCTATATTTCTTTGCCAATAAATTACCAAAACAAAACTTTTCACTCTTCCTGGTGACACTATTTGACCACAACTTTATGGTTTATGTCTAGATGTATCCCCAAAGCATCATGCAGTTATGGGGGTGGGCTTTCCTGAGGTGACTGAATCTGGGATTTGTGACTGATTCGTGGCACAACACTGGATCAAGGGTGTGAGCGCTACACCCGCCCTAGGGTGTGTAGCCTGCATACAAGGGACAGAAAGAGGCTTGCCATTTTTTCTATCCTTTGCTGTTTTGTTGTCTTCCTCTGCCATGAATGGTTGCCCCAGGGCCATGTGCCAGCCACCCTACCTTAGAGCCTACCTACTGAAACCTCTACAAATTGTGAGCTGAATAAATCTTTCTTTCCTTCATTTGTGGGTGTTGGGCACTTTGTCCCAGCAAGGAAAAAGATAACTAAGATAAGAACCATACAATAAATGCCAATTTCATTACCATATCACCATCACTAGGCCAAACATCCTTTCACTTAACTTTGCAAAGGATAATATTAATGCCCAACCCATTAGTCCTATATGCACTGTAGTTATCATCAATCCTTCTTCCACTTGCTGCAGGACCTCGTGTACCAGCTGTGCACAAAAAGGCAACAGCAGTTTTTGGCCAAGAGTGACTTTGGCTCTTGCCAAAAATGGATCCCCAAGGAGTCTAATGATGAAAGCACATATCCATCCCTGAGGATTAACATTCTGTCTGTGGCAGAGAGAACACCCTCTTGACTTCCAAAAGGGTCAAAGTTTCACACAGAGAAAACTGAATTCTCTATCCTGCCCTCAGGCAGTTGGCATGCTGACCTTCATAAACCAGATTCACCATTGAGATCTTTGAAACCTGGCACCAAAATGTCTCTCCAGCCTGCTCCCCGAGACCTTCTCAGCCACCATCGCACAGCCAGATAACCAACCATCTATCAGTCCCTGTCTAAGACATCTCCCCCAGATTCATCCATCCATGCTTACTGAATCAGTGCTCTGGGAAAATACACAAGAAACACAGCCTTACTTTATCTCTAACCAGGACTGGGAAAGGACTTGCCATTTCCCTCCCTCTTCCCTGGACCCAGTCTCTCCAGTTCACCTCAGAGACGCACCAGGAGCTCATAAATGAAAATCTGATCTTTGACTCATGGTAAGTAAAGATTGAAGTTAAAGGGCCTCTGGCAACACCCTTCCCTGATGGGTGCCAAGTATCTAAGGGCCTTCCCACCCTGATGCCAAGCCAGCACTCCAACAATATCTTCAACAGTTTCTCTCCACCCTGGATGTGCTTCCTGAATACACTGCACATTTTCCTGTATATGATTTTCTTATTGCTACTTAATTTACCTAGAATACATTGCCAGATCATCTCACCCCACATGACAAACTCTTGAACATTCTCTGAAGGCCAACTTGGCTGGAACTCCTCCACTGAGTCTTTTCCTCAATCTCCACCCATGCCAAAGTAGCCAGTAATCCCAGTATCTTCATATATTTCATTCTTATACATTTTCCAAAGCAGTAGGTAGCAAGACTTGAAACAAAATAATCTGACTCCAAAATCTAAAGATTTTCCATTAGTCTTAACTCTGCTACATATGAAATCACACTTTTACTCTGTATCCCCAGTACTTGCCCAGCTGTGAGCACTCAGTGAAAGTATAATGAATGAAAGAACAAGTGAAAAGCTGCAGATATTTTCTACAATTCCCTCGCCTCACTCCATTTTCCAAACCAGAATTTCTGAAGGAAATATGACTTTTCCAACTTATAGGGTACAATGTGTCCTGCAGTCGTGTACCATGTAATCATGTGGATCCTCTGGTAAGGTCCATAATGCCTATTTGGCCAAGGAGAATGGAGAAAAGAAATAGCAGCATGTAATGTCCAGACAGATGCCTAGCGCAAAGAAGGAGTTCCCTTTCAGCTCCCCGGGCCTCTGAGCCTGTGAGCCCTGCAGGAGCCCACAGCCGAGTCTGAGCTGAAAACAGCACATGTTTGGAAGAAAGAAGCCAGAGTGTCCCTAGTATTGTAAGTACAGAAACAGATAGGACAAGTAAGTCCTAAGGATAGATGCCAAACCCATGAACGTCAAAGAGTGTTGAGTTCTGAATCTACTCTCTGTCAAAGGGAAGGAGAAAAAATAAACTTCTTGATTTTGCCTTTTCACAAAGGAACTCTTCAAGAAGAAGCAAATGAAACCCTCCCAACTTACTGGGTGCTGAGCAGAATATGGAGACATCAACCTTGGAAGAAAGAATGAATAAGCAATTCAAAACGGGCTTTCCTGCCTCAGGCTGAGCATCTGCAACTCTCTCAGGTGCCAGCAGTGTTCCGTCTGCCAGCCTACCTGCAAAGAAAAGGGCCATTTAAAATCTCACATTCGCCCAGGATGGCTGTTGTACAAAACACACACTTACAGGCTCCTCTCAAAAGCTAAAGGGGAGAAGGTAGGAAGAAAAAGCAAAGGAAATATTCTGGCAGCTTCTAGACTCCACAAGCAAAGACACTGCCAGCACCTACTTCACAGGGAGTACGCAGAGTTAATCAAGCTAGTGCTGACAGAAAATTCAAACCTTCTTAAACATTCTCATGGATTTTACAAACCAGCGTAATTTAAATATCAGGATAATCATGGTCTCTTGGAGACCCACTGTTGAAAAGTCTTGGGCTAGTCTAACTCTTGCATAGAATGAAAGAACCACTCCTTGGGACCATGAACTAGCAACCTGCTCTAGCTGAAGAAAGGTTGTTTCTCCATGACAGAAGAAGAATGCCAGCCAACAGGAAAGAATACGGCAGAACCGGCTCCTGTCCTCACTCTGACTATAAAATTACTCAGAACTGAGTTTCTTCAGGGCTTACTGAACGCTTGCTGTGGAGGTTGTGTATTTTTGTTGTTTAAGACAAAAGCGTGCAGGTGCTTGCTTGCTCCTCTGAGCACAGCTCACATTGGCCAGGTGCTAACAGAGTGCTTATTCCTTTTCTTATAACAAGAAAAAAGTAGCATATAGAGAAAACAAATGGGTTATCAATGCAGGGAAAAGGAAACCATGTCCCCTGCCCTAGAGTATCACCATGTTCCAGTGAATACATCAGTTACCCATCATTTTGAGGTTCTTTTTCAGTTTTCTAATTATTAATTAGATACATTGGTGCATTTTATATATACCTAATGCCCACTTGCATCACACAAAACTTGTCCCATACATTTTATAACCTGACACTTATTTTTTCCTCCCTTCTGACCTTTTCTCCTCATTTTTTACAAAAGCTTTGTTTGTATTTCATCTTTCCTTTTTGTTTTTCTTTTTTCTATCCTTCTTTTCCTCCAAATTCCCTTCCCATTTGAATATGTTCCTCTGATTTCACAACATCCATTATACATTTTGATCCTTATTCACACTTTCAGTTTCTCCCACCAAAGAAATAATGCAATATTTACAGGTTTGTTTGATTTCTTCCACTTAAGAGTATGGTCTGTAGGTGCCTCCATTTACCTATAAATGCCTTTAGCTTACCCTTCTTTATAGCACAATAGTACTTAATCATATAAAAAAAATCACATCATCTTAATCTGCTCACTGGTTCCATGGCCATTTGGACTGTTTTCAAGATTAATCTATTACAACCTGTAATAGTTATGAATACGGCTGTGCAAATCACTGGGGTATGGTACTTTTAATTCTTTCAGGAAGACACCAACAAGGGGAATGGCTGGGTTGACTAGAATCTCTAGTTGTTTTCTAAGGAATCCACCCTGATTTCCACAGTAGTTGCACCAGTCTACACTCCCGACAAGAGTGGAGAAGTGTTCCTTTATCCCCATTGCCCTACTAGCATTGGTTCTTGGTTGATATTTTGATAGTAGTCATTCTTTCTAGGGTGAGATAGCATTTCAACATTGTTTTAATTTTAATCACTCGAATTACCAGGGATATGAATTGTTTTTCACTTATTTGTGTGTCATTTATAATTATTCATTGGTGAAGTGTGTATTCATCTCAAATACCCATTTTGGGATTTTGTCTTTTAAACTGGGGGTATGATTCTTTTCATTTCCTTTTTTTAAAGCTTTTTTTTTTTTTCCTATATCATTTGTAAAATTTATTTTGTTCTTTCTCCCATTAAACATAGTTTAATTTTTCTGTCACTTCAATGTTTTTTTTTATAATTTCTTTTATTTTTTATTTTTTTTTCCATTTATTTTTATTTTATTGAAATACAAATGTCAATCAGACAGTTTCAAAACACCATAACCATACAGAGTCGATGAAATAATACATTGCAAACTGTTTTCATAATGTTTTGGTATTGTACAAGGTGCATACATGATATTATACTTACAGGTATTTATGTAGCTGAATTATATCACAGATTCAATAATTATTTACCTAGTGGATGACCATAGCACTAAAAGCCGACATAATATCCTGTCCCACCACCAATAGTGCAGATCTTGCCTCTCATATAATTATGTAGAAGCACAGCGTTATCTAACCCAACTGTACTGTCTATACACACACAGGATGATTTTTCCTT
>PVKA01009375.1:0-68698 GCA_004027165.1 Ctenomys sociabilis | reverse complement strand
ACAAGTAAAATCAATTGAGTCAGATAAGGCAAAGTGAATGGCATATGCTGCAGGATACTAATCAGCTTTTCTTCTGGATGGTTAACAACCTAAGATCACAAGTCAGAGTTGGAGAAAAAGAATGGCTATCATAAGGAAATCAACCAACAACAAATGTTGGAGAGGTTGTGGGGAAAAAGGAACATTTCTCCACTGCTGGTGGGAATGTAGACTAGTACAACCATTGTGGAGATCAGTATGGAGACTCCTCAAAAGAATAGGACTAGAAATCCCATTCAAGCCAGCTATCCCCCTATTGGGAATTTTCCCAAAGGATTTGGATACATTGTATCATAGAGATATATGTGTACCTATGTTTATAGCAGCACAATGTGTGATAGCAAAATCTTGGAAACAACCAAGATGTCCATCACATGAGGATTGGTTGAAAAAGATGTGGTATTTCTATATAATGGAGTATTACTCAGTATTAAGAATGATAAGTTTGAAGCATTTATACTGAAGTGGATGCCACTTCAACATATACTCATAAGTGAAATAAACCAGATACACATGTGTAAATATCGTATAGTCTCCCTAGCTCCCTGAGATTTAGGCACTGTGCGTTCCAGAGAGCTTGCCAAGACAAATCATAAAATTGGTAGGTAAAATTGGATTCTGTAATAACAAATGTATTAAACATAGAAAACATGTGGCTCCAAAACAGATATAACAATTCACTGATCTGTATTATACAGTGCAAAAATGTTTGACAAAGCTCACAGGACACCACCTGAGCGGAGCTGTGTCTCTCTCCGGCAGGCAGCAGGCTCCACGAGAGCACACATTTGCTGCCTCTGGCTGCACAGGGAAAGATGAGCTCATGGGACATGTGGCTACCCAGTAAGCAGAGGGAAATGGGACAGAGAACGAAACACAAGATTTTAAGACCTTAGAAATACGAACATTTTATAGACTGCAAGAAGCAGAAAAGCCAAGATTAATACAGTTTTTGAGAAATAAAAGGCTCTTAATATCTAACCTTGGGCAAAGGATTGGCCTTTTCACTAAAGCCATATGTTTTCAGGGAAACTACTTTCAACTGAAAGGGAAAAGGAAAAGCATGGGGAAAAGACAAGGAAGTAAATAAATCATGTTTGGGGTGATGTTTAGAAAAAATGCACGCTTATGTTATCTCATACTTCAAATTGACTGGGGCAGTAGATCAGAAGTCCTAAGGTTTTAAGAAAACTTCATTATTAAAGAAACAACCCAGATATTAAAAGTCTCTTGCTGCTTAGTGCTTGAAACAATCACTCTTCTTCTCTACTCTTGAAAACATGCACATCCCAAAGGAGAAAAGCCACGCCCATAATCACTTTAAATGTGCACACGGCTTCTCCAACAGGTGCAGCCCTGGAGGAAAGAGGCAAGGAGTTCCTTCCCCAGGCTCCACCCCAGAGGTCTGGAATAACTTCTCCCACAAGGAGAAGAACATGTCATTTCCTGGACCCAGGACTCCACTTCCACTGCTCATGCAGCAATCATTGGCCAGTGACAACTATCTCTTGACCAACAGTTTATAGTAGTTACCATGATGTGCTCCTCAGATTCCCACAAAGGACTGGAAATTTTAATTAAATCTCTGGGTGCAGTGTTGCTGAGCACATACCTCAAGCCACAGCTCTGAGTCACAGACTCTGCCTGAAAGGGCTTCCTTTCACCACTTCCAAAGTCTTGCTCCTGGGCAGAGGCATCCAAATCCGAAAACTGGTCAAGATAAAATGGAAAGATCCACTTGCCTCCAGCTCGCAACATTCCTGCGGGCCTCCCTGGTCTCATCCCGCAGTTGCCTGGAGGTTGTGCAAAACCGTTTCCTTCCTTTCACTCTCAAAAGGGTGCTGTTCTCAGAGCATCCGCTATACATCTCCCGCATAGTTATCTCCCTCTGATTCAGCTCCTCTGAGAGTCGGTCTCTGACACATGTCAGCTTCCAAATAGCCTGCTCGTGTTATCTTGTTATAAAAGGTGGAAATGGAATGGATAATTTCCTTCACCTTTGGTAGATCTCCATGTTCCAGCCAGTAGCCTCAGCATCGCCAGGAACACTAGGACACCAACACATACACAATGACCCACAGGCCCCTGGGGGAGGCAAATGAACGCTAGTGGTGAGGGGGGCAGTGCGTGGGAGGAAGTGCCAGTGTCCCCCTGACCATGGCTGATAGCACTCCACATTCTATGGAGATGCTTTTGGTGTTGCTACAGTCCTCACTCACCAAGCTATGTTTCCCATGGCAGCACCTACTAGTGCTGTCTCCTTCTCTCTGTCTGACTTCATGGCCTTTATTGCCATGAAAAAGGCAATAAGGGAAAGAGCCACGCTGAGATGATGAGAGGGAAGTCCAGACTTTTCCATTCCAGAGTGTGTCTAGGAGAGCGTAAAAGGTGCCCTTTCCACCTGTACAGCTACTCTGGCCACCAAATCCCACCTTTGGAGTATGAGAAATCCTTCCATTAAGAGTTTCTATCTTCAAGTCATAAATCAGCTTGTAGGAATAAAGCAAAAGATAGCAAGGTCCCCTTCAAAGGTTCCTGCTTCCACTACCCCTCCAGCACACATTTACTCTTATCGCACCCCTCATCCCATAGTATTTATTAAATAGCCACATTTACATGGCACCGTACCTGTGATTTTCCATTTCTCTCCAAGGAAGATTTCCTGGTTTAGAAGTTTTAATGGCTGCTCCTTTGAAAATGTCTTAAGAGGGTTTTGACTGTAATTCCTTTTCTCCTAGCTCTTATTTAATAGGTACCAATGCCTATCTCTTGCCTGGGGTCTTGGGCTAGGGAGAGGAAGATTCATTAACCATGGTGAGTTATGGATTTCAATGCCCTGGCTACTTCATTTTTCATATCCAAGTAGATCATTTCATCCCTAGTCCTTCCCAGCCCAAGGAGGCATATATTGTAAGTAGCCTTAATCTGCTTCATTAGAACATTTTTAACTTTACAAGACCGATACTGCCAATATTACCATATTACTTCTGATGACATGCGTGGCAGAATAATCATGCGCTCATGCTAGCTGGCAGGAGTGTAGTGATTTTCATTGTGGTAATGAGGAAAACCATATAAATGTGGAACTTGGACATACTAAAGCTACGCACATTTTTCAGACATAAAACATTCCATGTAGAGTGGTGAGGAGTCTTACCTCCATTTACATACTGGCGACTGTGCCCTGACTCCTACGGCTCCCACTTATAATGGAATTTTTGCCTCCATTAAACTCTCTCCAATAAGAAAACAGATCAGTAACAATGGCCAGGAAGGCTCTTAGACATCAGGTGATTTATTTTTTTGAGTAAGCCTGAAATGACAGTGCATCTCAAGGTTATTATAGAAAAATACTACAAAACAGGTGATATGTGGTTTATAATCCCTGGACATATTTCTGTTGAGTACTTTCTTCTTTGTGTTCTCTCTATGTTTTAATGCAAAACTCTCCTAGGCCTAAAGTCTGGATGTACTAGCTGTGGTTCCCTCCTGAGGAGGCTTGCTGTCACATTCTCCTGAGAAAGGAATGTCTTATGCATCCTCATGGTATCTTCTAGTTCTCAGTTGCAACTCCTCCTAAGAAGCAGAGTTATAGTTTGTGTTCTGTAAAACAATGGCAGCTATTTCAGCTCAGGGACGATGAGTGCTCAGAGCCAGCCTATAGGAAAACTGTAAAATAACTAGAGTTTACCTTTTTCTTCCTTCTCTAGGTCACTGATTTGCAACTAGGGTGATTCTGCTCCCTGCCATACTGCTGCAAGAGAAATTTGACACTGTGAAGACAATTCTACAGAATCCCAGGTAAGAATCTTGCTCTGGGAAAGCAGTGGGTTGCAGAATGCTACTAAACTTCCCACAACACCCAGTGCTCTGCAGAATGGTGTCCAGTAAAAGTTTAAAAATGTTAAGATCAAAAGACCTGCTCTGATATATTCCATACCCCTTCTGGAACTCCAAGGATTAAGAGGCTACACTTTTACAGTGTTATAGGGGAACATGGCTCTGAACTATCAGATGAAAACAGCACCTCAGCAGGGCATGGTGCTGCACATCTGCAGTGCCAGCCACGCGGGAGCGGGAGGTGGGAGGCTCACAATTCTGAGGCCAACCTCAAAGCATCAGGAGCTGCTATCTCAAGAAAAATGAAAGAGATATAAAAAAGTCATTTATTCATAAAATTACATCTTCTTTGCCTCTCTAGTACTAGCTCATAGAGGAAAGTTCGGGGATTTAATTTAGGCCCTTGCACTTGCTAGGGAAGTGCTTTTTCTACTGAGCCATCTCCCCAGCCCCAATTTCTTCTTGATGTATTGGGTCAATATATAAATAATAAAATGAGAGGCTAGAACAGTAGTAATATGTGAGGGGCAGGATGTACATGAGGAGATGGGGGTGAAAGTGTAGTAAATTTCATCTGTGTAGGTTGAATAGTCCAACGATCTAATGTCCAGCATGAGGGCTATAGTTAGTAATTATGAAAAATGGATAAATGTAAAATGGATATTTGTTGCAAACAGATTTAAAATACACATCACACAAAAGGCAGTTACTATTTAATGAACATGTTAATTTGCTCTACTGTGATCATGAATATACATATATGTCAAAGCACTGTTATAAAATCATGTCTGTTGGAGCACTACAAAGCCATGAAGTGCAAATGCGTGGCACTGTAAAAGTCAGGACTGATTAACAGCAATAAAGAGAGTTGTAGTGGTAGAATTTCCTGCTTCTCAGCAGCAGGCACTTTTGTTCCAGGACCCTTCCCACAAGCTTTCTAAATCCTGATTTCCCTTCCACACTGAGCTAGGGTGCTCCACTTCCCTAACCACTGAGCTAGAGACCTGAACTTCCCTAACCATTGAGCTAAAGACCTCAATTTCCCCACCATTAAGCGAAAGCACTCAAAAACCCACCCCTGAGCTAGAGTACTCAACAACACCCCGCACCCTCACTGAGCTAGGGCATTCCACTTCCCTAACCACTGAGCTAGAGTCCTCAACTTCCCCACCAGTGAGCTAGGGTACTCCACTCCCCTAATCACTGAGCTAGAGACCTGAACTTCCCTAACCACTGAGCTAGAGTCCTCAATTTCCCCACCATTGAGCTAGGGCACTCAACTACCCACCCCCGAGCTAGAGTATTCAACAGCACCCTCCATCTCCCACTGATCTAGGGTACTCCACTTCCCTAACCACTGAGCTAGAGTCCTGAACTTCCCCTCCATTGAGCTAGGGGACTCAACACCCTTACTTAGTCTCATGCTTTGTCAAAATTTCAGTGCACATGCCACTGGCTCCCAGAAGGAAGAATGTGCTGGAAAGATTTGGCAAATGAAAGCTCATCATGCCATGTCTTTCAGGAAGCAGAGAGGGACTGAAGGACCCAGGAAGGAGATGTGCCCCCTCAGGCCGTGCCTCTGGGATGCACCTATGCTGGCCAGCCTCCACCTCTAACTGCACATTCATCCTTGTTACTCCACTGGTATGAGTTTCACATCCCTGACTCAGCCACCTTCTAAAAACCGTACCTCTGAGCACAGGAAACATTTAGAGAACACTCAAGAATAGAAGTATAAATCCTGTACCAGTGTTTCACTCTAGTTCTATCCTTACTGTTTGTAAATTCTCTGAAGTAAATTACAAGCCAAATTGCACTCAGTGCTAGTTATATAGGAGACACTTAGTAAACCATCACCATGCTGTACTGCACATAGTTCCTAAGACTTTCCACCTCGCCCTGTTCATAAAAGTCACATTTCATGAGCACTTTCATTTGCCCTGTCACCACACCCACAATTACTTCATGAGCCCAACAGAGTTCATTTACTGAAACTAATGTAATTTAAAACTTACTAACAAACACAGCATGTCTTGAATATCCAGGTATTTTTTTAGGAACATTGAATGCCAAAGATTCAAATGATAACAGCAGCTAACATGCACTGCACTCCAGGCCTGTGACAGACTGGGGTGGGTGCCACATCACCCTATCTGCAGGATCCCAAGAGATACGTGAAGTACAAAAAATGCAACTCAGGTTCCAGAAGCATCCATCATGTGACACACTGAAGATATTCTGCTCCCATCCTGTGCCTCTGAGAATCAAGCTCAGGACCACGGGGTGACAGACACCACGGAATGCATCACTTCCCTAGCAGTCCTCTCTGCTCCAAGTGTACACTAGAACTACACATCAAAATAACTGTATACACAGAAGACAAGGCAAGTGCTCGGAAGAAATCTGTGCTACAGAGTGGAGCGATAACAGGCCTGATACTCACCAGTAAGAGAGGTGCCAGCATCCTTCAGGCCACTCGAATGTGGACACTCTGCCAGTATGAATGAGTCTTGAAACTGCCTAAATCTTTGTTTCTCAACTGCCTAGAATTTGTTCACAAAGAGGAAATCATACAAGTGATCCATTAGTGGGTATCTGTATTCCAAGTTGCTCTGAACAGTGAGGTGCTGAGGTTTAGATTAGTGATTCTGAAGATTTGTGTTTCAATTCAAAATAAATGAAGCCTGACTCAAAAAATCTTTGTTATTTCCTACCCATCTAATTCTGTGCAATTACACTCAGTGAATACTTGCTGAGCCACGGCTGTGCCCAATGCGGGGGGAGCAGCTATGAAATGCCATGCTAACAGCCCTCGCGGAGTTCACCTCACTCAGAGGGAGGCAAGATTAAATTAGAGTACAATAAAAGCCAGGTAATACCTGTGTCCTAAACTGCACATAATCTAGTTTATTCTTCATTGCATATACTCCCTCTCAAACAGACTCACATATGCAGTGAACCTGGAGGTACCTTGGGGGTACTCCCAGAGCACCTGCTTTGTAATGGGAACAAATACGTAATGCATGAGAAAGTGATGCCAGCAGGTGTGATGCAGGTGGCCTGATGCAGAATTTGAACAGAGGAGTTATGTGTTGTTATTGAAGAACACACACAGGACACTGATTCTGGGGAGGTTCTATTTATGAGCCAATCAGTAAACAGGTATTATGCTGCTAGCAGGCACAGACATTCACAGATGGATCATTGTGTGCCATGATTAAGATAATAACATGAAAACAGCAACTGAGGACCAGAGCTTCCACTCCACGTGGGGGAATGCACATCAAGGAGGTAATCAAGCTCATGTCCACTTGTTATATGCAGGTATCTCCATCTTTTAAAGTTTGCGACTGGTTTGTCATACGAAGTGATAAGATATCCCTTAAAGAACAAACTATGTGTCTTAAAATAAATGCCCAATCTTTGTCACAGTAGAAACACGTGGAAAAATAGGTGAATTTGTTTTACATGCTTTTCCTCAGTTTCTCCAAGTGGCCAAGATACTTTTCTATCTGTTAACCTAACTATGTCACATCTTTTAATGATTACTGGGTAGTTATGCAAGCATTTTCTAAAGCTCAAAAGATAAATTGAAAGCATGAAAACAATGTCCACCATGAAGAACATGAGCATGTACCCTGAATAGAATAATTTGAACACATTTCTATCGTGTAAAAAATTGCTTTGGCTAACACATGAAGCAATTGCATTTTCAGCACAGCTTATATCATGTAGGTTTAGATATTGAACTGGCAACATTTGCAGAATTTAAGTAGCTCAGAGCTATTAAGTCATTTCTATGTTAAAGTTGTTTTAACAGGAATATCATTTCATGTCAGGTGGTCTGCTTGCAGAGAAAGAAGTTGAATAGCTAAAAGTATGATTTACTGAGAGGTATTATTAATATGATATAACACAATTTATCTTCCCTGTGTTTTTAGTTCAATCCTGATGCTGAATTGGTGACTTAAGTGGTGCATTTTCTTTTGGTTTCTTTGGCTGTGGCTGTGGTGGGCCAGTTCGTATGTACTTGCATTCCACATGAAAGTCCGCATATACCATGTGCCCTTTGTGTTACTGGGAAATACACAAGAGAGATATCATGTGTTGCTTCAAATTGCTGGGGCAGGAAACACTGTCACATCTCCCTTTAATTTTCCTCAAACTACTTTGCTAACTAACAATGCAGCAGTGACATTAGCCTTGCCTGGAAGAAGGCATTTGGTAGCAATGAATAGGGCTGTATATTCTTCCACAGTGAACAGATTAAGTAGGAAAAGTAATCCTACATAGCACAATAGATACATATGTTAGTTTACTTAGCAAAACCATTTAAATTCCTGGTGTGGTGCCACTTGCCTGTACTCCCAGAACGTAGGAGATTGAGGCAGGAGGATTCCCTGTGAGCTGCTGGCCAGCCTACACAACACAGTGAGAGCTTGTCTTAAAAAAATTCAAAACTATAAAGTACATTTTTATTGCACTGATGAAATAATTCAAAAAATTTATAGATCTATAACCTGATTAACATACATCAGACAAGAATCAGTATTGCACAGAAAGTTGTATAGAATTTTTTACATAGAAAACTTTACATGTGCACCGTATACATTTTGTCCATCTGAAAAACTTTTCTTCATCCATTGTTAATATGGAATGCTTGACAATCTTGTCTTAATTTTATAATATTTGATTGGAAAATCAGTAATTATTTTCCTATATATTAAAAAAGGTAACAAGGGTTAAAAAAGGTAACAAGGGAAATCAAAACTAAGATACAAAGTAAAAGACAATCCACATGGATGACACAGACAAAAGATCTACAGAATAAGGTACAGGACTACAAGAAAAACCCTGAGGTAACTTCACTGACCTCATCAGAAACAAAAACTACATCTTTTGTTATATAGGTCTTGCTCTATCTAGGTCTTAACCATCCAGCAGAAAAGTATAAAAATGAGGTATACACCACGGGGCCATAATAATAAGTTGAGCTGTAAATGGCTATGGTCAACAACTTCTTCAGATAACTCATTATTGTTGTGGAATGCTGGACTGTGTTAGATTGTGTCGTTGAGTTCAGGCACCTAAATTGGTTGAATGACAGTGGAGTGCCCATCTTTGACAGGTGCAGACAAAGGAAGGGGTATAGAAAGGAAGAATCATGAGGTGTGTGTATGGACAGCACAGTTGGGATAGATAAGGCCGTGCTTCTACATAATTCTATGAGAGGCAAGATTTGCACTAATGGTGGTTGGACAGGATATTATGTTGGCTTCTAGTACTATGGACAACAACTAGGAAAATAACAAGGTAGAAAGTATTAATTATTGAATCTTTGATGTAATTCAGGTATAAAAAATAAGATATGCAAACAGCTACACTCTCTTAATTTACTGATAAGAGACGTATGCTATAATAATGTCTGTAAGTATAATATCATGTATGCACTTTTAATGATACCAAAACATTATGAAAATAGTTGGCAATGTATTAATTTATCAAGTCCATCTTTTCAAGGTATCTTAAAACTATCTCATTGATATTTGTACTTCAATAAAATAAAAATTTAAAAAATTACTTTCTATAGCTATTTTTAAGAGTTTTTTCAGTTTCTTGATTAGTTATAAGCAATTTGATTGTTGTATATCTCAGTGCAGTTTTTCTTCAAGTTTTTACTGCTAGTAAACTACCTTGAGTTTATTGTACATCTAGATTTATGAGTTTATGGATTTGATCAAATTGGGAAAAATTAGCCATTTTCTTCAAATTTTTTCTATCACCTCTTCTGAGACTAGTTATATCTGGGGAGATGGCTCAGTGGAATAAGCACATCCCTAGCAAGAGCAAGGGCCTGAATTCAATCCCCGGTTCTACCAAAAAAAAAAAGAGAGTGTAGTTACATCTGTACTCCGTGAAGTCCTGTAAGTCACAATCACTCTCCCTGCATAGCATTAAAAAAGCTCTGATTTACTGTTATGATGTAAATAATACCTTTGTTCCTAGGATTTGAAGTTGTCTGATATACATCAGAAGGAAAACTTGTTTGTCTGGGTTCACTTGAATTGAGTAATGATACTGTAAATATTACTTCCAAATTACAGTACCCTAAATTTTGAAACACATCCTTTAGAAAATAAAAAGATATCCAAGTTTAAAAAAAAAAAGTAAAATACAAGTGTCTCATGTTCATGGATTGGAAGAATTAGCAATGTTGAAGTGTCCATACTTTACTGTATAAAGTTATTACAGATTCAACATGATCCTCATGGACATTCCAAGGACACTTTTCAGAGAACTGAGAAAAAAATCTTAAAATGTGTATTGAAGCAGAAAAGTTTCCAGATAGCCAGAGAAGTCAATAAAAAAGAATGAATGTGGAGCAGCACACTCCCTGACTTGAAGTTTATTCCATCACTACAATAATCAAAATAGACCCAGAAATTAAAAAGTGAAACAGTGCACAGAGCCCAAACAACATGCGCTGCACTTGTACTTAGTGCACTTTTATAAGACTGACAGGAGTGCAAAATGGGGAGAATCAAGTCTCTTTGATAAACAATGCAGATAAATTGATAAACACATGCAGAATACTGGAACTGGAGCCATATATTACAGCATACACCAAAGTCAGCTCAACATGGATTGAAGTCTGAAATGCAAAACCTGTGGCCATAACAGTCCACAACAAAGCCAGTAGGAGGGCTCCTCGGTATTGGTTTTGGCAATGAGTTTTTCAAAATATCAGAAATACATGCAGCAAATAAATAAACAAAAATGGGACTATGACAAACTAAAAAGAAAAAAAGTCTGCACAACAAGGAAATATCCCATAAAATGGAAAAGGAATCTATGGAATGGGAAAACTTTGCAAACCATATCCAGATGGTCACCAACTCACTGCTTTCGATTTTGCTTTAAAGCAGCCGGAAAGCAGCACCACACACAGTAGAAAACACCCCCGTGGATGTCCTCTGGAATGGGCGCTATGCAAAGCGAAGCCCTGAGAGCTGCGTGGCCACGTGAAGCTGAGGTCCTTCAGCAACCCCACAACCAGCACAAAGATCTGGCCGTCTACCAGTAGAGTACGCTGGTCAGCCAGGACATCCGGGAGGCCAGGTGTACTGAATGTGTTCGCTGACGGTTGATCTTTTCAACTTATGATGCACATATGGAGATGCATGCCTGCTATTAATGGAGGAGCATCTGTGCTGGTAGGAGAGAGTCCAATATAAAAAATAATCAAACAACTCAGTAGTAAATGATAATAAAAATCCAATTTGATAATTGAGTAGACATGTCTCCAAAGAAACACATTGAGGGCCAAACTATTAATCATTAGTAAAATGCAAATGAGATATTATGGACTATCACCTATTATTATCAAAATACAAGGTTACAGGGCTAAGAAGAATCAGTACAAAAGAGTACCTGGCCTCTTGTTGGGATATAAATTAGCACAAATATTATGGAAATAGTATGGAAGTTTCTCAAAAAATTAAACCTAACTGTTCCATTATGTGGCAATTTCATCTGGAGGTACTTGCTCAAGTAATTTAAATCATGGTCTCCAGGTCAGGTCTCTACTCCTCCATCCACTGCGGCATTAGTCACCTGGCACAGATATGGAAACAGACAAATTTCCCTCAAAGGCAAATGATAAAAAAATTGGGATTTATAGAGATGGAGAGAAAATAGGGAGAGTTAATATGTAGCTTCTAAATAGAAAAGAATCTTGCCGTTTACAACCCAGTGGCATTGGCAGCAAGAATGGACATTGAGGATATGTGATATGAATAAGCCAAATCTGTAGGATCTCACTTTTATGTAGAATCTAAATTAGTCAAAAAGATAGGAAAAAATATCAAAACAGTAATTTCCAGGGGATATGAGTGCTAATGAGGTAGTAATGGCCAAAGGAAGCAAAGTTTTATTTATGCATGAAATTTTAGCACAGGGGCTAAAACAAACAACACTGTATGGGAAACGACATTTTGTAAGAAGGTAGCTCTTACATGGATTGCATTATCACAAGATAAATAGTGAGATTAAGAATAATGATGATGGTGATTATATTAAAGAAGTTCATTTTGGTAAGTGATAGATATTTCCATGAATACTTGACAGTTAATGCATGAATACTTATTGACAAACTCATGCATATTCATATGTTAAATGTACACAAGTTTTTGCATGTCAACCACATTTCCACAAAGTGGTTGGAAATGTGCGTGCGTGTTTAACCTCTGCAGTGTAGAACTACAATTTGGCTCGCTTAAGTTTCCTTTAATGAGAATACTTGATAGATTCTTTTAACTACATTCAACAAAACTATTCCATCCAGTGAAGTATGAGCGTTTCAAACTTCCAAATGTTATAGTTACACAACATTAAAAAGAAATATGCACTTAAATATACTCTTTAAATCTTTAATACTTGCTGGCTTTTCTATTAGCAAATACATAAAAATAGCCTTTCAATTTCTATCTTTCATGAGTTTATTCTCTAATGCATTATTCTTGGACAATTTGTATCTGCAAGTTTTAACTATTTAACTTCTTGAGAAAGGAAATTAGAACAATGCGAGAAAATATCTCCCCAACTCACGCATGGAAGTAGTTATTTCAGGTTAATTATTATCAAGGACTGTGCAAGACTAAGAATGCGATTAAACATTAGCCTGTGAGATATTTAACAGTGGGGTTCTACAATTAAAAAAAGGAATATTGTTCTTTCTAGGTCTTTTTTTTCTAAATGGTCCCAAACTACACATGTGAATAAAGCTAATGTCTAAATAATTAAATGATAATGTCATTATTATTCAATGTAGGAATGCACTTGAGATTCAAATTGAATCAGTTTTTTCCCCTTGTGGCACAATAACAATTCATGTTCAACCTTACTTAATATATTCATTGTTTAAGAGAAAAATCAGTGTGTATATTCACTGGCTTCTCAAAAGGAGGATGGGATCTATGTAGCTGAAGGACAGAGAAGTTAGGCAAAGCAACACATGTGACAGCCCCAGGCCAAACAGGAACTGGGCCAGGATCTGCCTCCCTGGGCCTCGTCTACCTTCTTTCTCATTCCTACCAGTTAGGCTCCTGCTGCCTCACCTTCCTGCTGCATTTCATTGGTTAAAACTGATCAGCTCAAGAGAAAGCAGCCAGTTTATGAATCTCTCACGAGTATCTGTATCCTCACTCCTCTTCCACTGTGTGCTGAAAAGCTCTGTGCCCTTGAGACACTTGTGCAGCTCTCAAGTGTCAGGCTTAGTGCCAGGCACATCCATATACTAACCCTTTTGATTTCATGACTCTGAGAAAGAAACTCTTGTTTTTTTTCTAGTTGACAAATGAGAAAACTGAGCCACAGAATAAGCAGATAATACCTCCAAGGTGAGCTCAAGATTTCTGACTTGTATCATAACCACTGGAGCTATAAAATAATCATAGGTATGAGAATCCTATGTAGCTCTGTGAAACCTCAAACCACCTTGTATTTATGTAGACCATCAAATTACATAGAAATAAAATAAGAGCACAAAAACAAAATCATAGAGTAGCAGTTTCCAGAATACAGTGACCTAAGATTTTATGACTGCACACTAGCCCTGTTCAAAAGAAACAACAAAAAATGGTGAAAAGAATTAACACATTTGAAGTCATCTGAAACACATGAAAGCATTAATGAGTTACAACAGAATTAGCAGACCAAAGTCTAACTAAAACCACTAACAGAGTCAGATAAAGGCACTATTACTCTACAATATTTATTGTATTAGAAAAACTCTGACCTCCTGCTCTGACTCAGTACACAGGAAGGTCAAAAATCAGGACCTGCCCAGGTCTGAAGAGGAGACTTGCCCAGTCAGTTCACTGCTGTTTCTTCACAGAGCTGCTTACCAGGAGTGAAAAGGAGCCAGAAGAGAAGACTTTACCTTCCTAACTTTTGGGCAAGTTAGCTTGGTCTTCTCCAGGAGAAGGCAGCCATGACTGCTCACAGAGTCTGACCCTCAGAAGGCACTGGAGCACAAGCTGCCACCTTTGTCACACCCAGAGTGGAAAACTTCATGTCATGAAACCAAATTGGTTCAGGTTCCATGTGGTACGAGCACAGCGCTGTCAGGCACTTGACTAAAAGTAATGGCAACTTAAAAACAGCATTTAATTTTATTGCTGAAATAATGTTTATGGATACTAAGAAACTGACCCATGAACAGTAAAGTAAGTAGGTATAGTAAAATAGGGAACTATGAAGACACACCCATGAGAAAACCATCAGGCCCACCCTCCAAGCAAATGAACTATCCAGGTGAATCAAAAATGCTAATAAATGTATTTATGTTTTCTATGTTAACAGATATAAGGTGAAGATTTGCTAAGGATAGACAGCTATTTGACAAAGATATGCAAATTAGATATGGAAAAGAATAAAAACCAAGACATGAAAATAATTAAAACTTGAGCATGAGCTTCACTGAAGATTAGACATAGCTGAAGAGAGAATGGAAGAACTGACACGTTGTCCAGAAGTAACTACTGAGAATTTAATGAAGGAAAAAATGAAAGTATGAGACAAAAATGGAATAAAAGATCTGACATACATTTTTTTAAAACCGCAGAAGCTGGTGGGAAAAAAAAGAAGTGCTTTGAAGGCACAATGCTGGAGAATTTCCCAGATGTTGTGGCAGAAAAACCCATAGATTCAGGAGCACATGGTTTCTGAAACAAGGTACACGAAGCTAGTGATGCCTGGCATGACACAGATGTTATAAGCACTCTAAAATTCGTACCTGAAAAATAACAACAGAGACATTGATTTGTAAAATGTGACAAATGGGCAACTGATAGTTAAGTAACAAAACTGCCAGAAGTCAGAGAAATGTTACTTTTAATTCGCTTAAACAAATAAATGAAAAGCCAAAATTTTATGCCCACCAAAAATATCTGAAAAAATAAAAAAGATTTTAAAGAATTTCTAGAATGCTCTTCTTTCCACAAATGGCAGGGTTTAGTGTGACTTATATTAAAGGCGACAATAGTCAAAGAATAGATGTGGTATTGAAGAAATAGGAAAGATACAGAAATGCATTAGAATAAACCTAAACAAAAAATATAAACAGAAGTGAGAATCATAGCACATCAGGACACATATAAACTAAGCTGCATAGAAGGACCATGACATGTTGGCATGCAGGATGAAGGTATTGATCAACTTTAGTCTTCTGAAAGTTAAAAATGCATGCATTGATTACCAGAATAAGATAGAAAAAAGTATAATTAGTAAATTAGTAGAATAAAAAATGAGATTTTCCAAAAGAATGGAAAGATGAACAAAAAAATTGAAAGAGTAAGGCCACAAAATTAAGTTACAGATATCAACCTAAATATAGTAGTGATAAGTAACATTAAGCATAAATAAACTCAACATTTCAGTGAAAGTCAAAAAGCATAAGATTTTGTCAAACTAAGTAACATGAGCACTGGATATACATAAAATGCTACAACCAAAAGACAATATGCTTTTTTATAGTATATAGGAATGATTTACAAATGTTTGAATTACCTTAATCCATTACAAAAAAAGTCAGAGGACTGATATCAAAATGTACGATCTACAAAAACAATTCAAGTAATAAATTAATTGTATAAATAATATAAATAATAAATTAATCATATAAATAAATGCATATACAAATCATGTAATGTATTTCTGTATGCTTGGAAATTAATAAGCATTTTCCTAAGAAGGTCATACATAAAAGAAGAAATCTGAATGTAAATTAGAATACATTTTGATATGCATCATAATGAAATTATTGCATATCCGAATGTAAGAAACAGCTTCACAGTATTAAAGATAAAATTGTAGCATTTTATGACCAAACCATAAGAAGAAAATATGAAAATTAATGAGGCAATAATATCCTTAGGTATTCAAAAATACAAGAGGAAAAAGAAGAAATAAGAAAGACGAAAATAAAATTGTATAGTGAAGTTCTTCCTGAAAATTGGCATATAATTTTATTCACCATAGTAACATGAAGAGATGGGACCCAGAGAGATGACTGAATCATGAGCACGGAAACTTCATGCACTGGTGAATGCACCACATGCTCACATGTGGGTGGGCTCATAGGAGGTGTGCTACAACTCTGAATTGTTTTCAGAATTTTTTACACAGTAATGAAAAGTTGACTAGCACAAGAATGAAAGTCTTCCATATAGATTAACAACAAATCCAGCAGTTGGTCATATCAAAAGTCAAATAAAAATTGTTGAACTCCTGGCAAGAATCATTGAGCTAAATTAAAAGCAATCACAAACCCCAATAGCAAGAATTAAAAATGAGATACACTGAGAAACTACACATTAACAAAATAACATAAACACTTTGCTGTTAAGTTTGAAAATTTAGATTCAATAAATTTCTAGAAAATACGTTTTAATAAATGTTACTTAAGAACAAACTTAAAATCTGAGTCTGGTAACAGCTTCATTATGCATTAATTTTTTTGGCATGTTTAATTTTTACAGTATCTAGTCCTATCTCATTTTCAAACAAAGTTTAATTAAACATATAATATTACATGTGGACTACAGTGTCAGCCTACCTTAAAATCACAGAATTACACTTTATATTACAAAAATTTACATTCTGCAATATTCTTAGCTGGTCACTTTTAAAACAAAAATAAGTTTGCAGTAAAACACAATGTTTGGTATTATTTACTGCCATAAACTTCATGTCTCATTTTTGCTCAGGAATATGTGTTTGGCAGAATTCTCCCTGATCAAGAATAAGTCTTATCTGCAAATTGTATCATAGAATCTAATTCATTAACATAAACATATCTCATTTTCCTGATGTCATGGTAAAATTATCTGTCATCTTTTTATTATTACATAATGCTTCTTCAACTCTTAGTACTTATTGTAGGGTATGTTAACCTAAAGGCAAAAAGTGTTAGACCTTTCGAATGTTTACATAATCCTTTCTCCTACTTATTATTATTTATTGAAAAGTTTGGGTAGCCAGGGAGATGGCTCAGTGGAATAAGTGCTTCACTGGCAAGCGCAAGGGCCTGAGTTTGATCCCAGGTTCTGAAAAAAAAAAAACAAAAACTTTGGCATAGTGAAGTTCGTGAATATTTTAGGCTTTCCAGATGATATGGTCTTTGTTTCAACTACTCAATAGTGTAGTTTTAGTTCAATAGCAGCCATATGCATTGTGTAAACATCTGATGTGTTATGGCACTGTTCCAATAAAACTTTATTTAAAAAAAAACAAGTAGCATGGATTTGACCCATGGGTTTGCCAACTCTTGAGTCATGCTATTGCCTTGAGCAATAATGAGTTGTCTGATATTAGATTACAATCTAAATGAGGGCAAGTAATCTATTTTGTTAATTTTTAAACATCATAGACAACAATTGTGAATGCTTGTGGCCAGAAACAAATCTAAATGATTTACATGAACTAATTCATTTAATTCTTAAAAAGAATAAGTACCTTAAGATCAGAATTTCTAAGATAAGACAGAGGCACAAAGAGACATAAAAAAAGGAAAGCAAGTAGCCAGCAAAGTGACAAGGCCAAGATGCAAGTTCAGTTTTTGAAACCTAGACTCCAACTCCTGGCTGCTATACCATTCTTTTGATTACCTGCATAACATTACCTTCAAAACATTTTTTGGTAAATAATTTATGAGTAAGTAGAGGAACTTTAATTCAAGTTATCTCTTAAACACCTACCATATGATTTCAAAGGAATCAACATCAACACACTGCAAGGATAACTATCTTTCCAAATTTATCGCTGCACCATTCACCATATGCAAGTTATGGAACCAGTACAGGTGTCCATCAATTGTTGGCTGGATGAATAAAAGCATAATGATGTTATGGCCTGTTATTTAGTAATAAAGAACATTGAAATCATGTCATTTTCAGGAAAACGAATTGAAATGGAGATCAGCATGTTAAGTAAAATAAGATAAACTCAGAAAGTATCTTAGTTACTTTATTCTTTGTTGGAAAACTACTTGACACCCACAAGTTAACAGTAAAAGGATTAATTTTAGCCGACAGTTTGTAGAGATTTCAGGCCATCACCTGCTGGCTTACACACAGGATGGTATGGCAGAGGGGCATGGCAAAGGAGAAACAGTCCCTGGAAGGTCAAGCAGGAGGCAGCGCAGTGGTTCTGCCTTCCTTCATTCCCTTTATAATCTATCAGAATAGAAGCCTATTGATTGGTGCCACCCACACCAAGGGGAGTCCTTCTGTCTTCAGTAAGTCCATTCAGCCACAACCTGAGCCACACTGATCCGATCAGTTGAATGATGTCTTTATGATACTTGTAATCCATATTCACACACCCTACATCTTGGCACCTCCAAAAAGCTCCATGAATGAACACATGAATCTTTGGGTGTGGTAGTGTATCTAGAGCAAGCCATAGCAGAAAATGCTATGTGTTCTAGCAGGACAGTACAAGGTGAAGACACATCAAAGTAGACGGGATGCTGTTAGAAAAGAGGAGGGAATGGAGAGAAAGAGGGTAAAAAAACAATAATATGGAAGGTGGAAATGATCAAGGTGTGTTATATACCTTTGACAGAGGGGCTAAACAGTTTCACTGGAAGAAATATAGCCTCTTTAATAAATAGTGCTGTAAAAACTGGTTTTCCACATGTCAAAAGCTAAAATTAGACCCATGCCTATCACCATACACTAAACTACAGTCAAAATGAATCAACTATTTAAATATTAAAAGAGAAACACTATATCTTCTGGAAGAAAAAGTAGGTATAAATCTTAAAGACACAGATATGGCTAGAGAGTTCTTGAACAAAATCCAAACTGTGCAGAAAATACTTCAAAGAATCAACAACTGGAATCTCATCTTTTTGAAAAGTTTCTGCACATCGAAAGAAATCATCAACAGAAAAAGAAAACCCACAAATTGGGAAAAAAATTATAGCTGACTTTCCTCAGCCAAAGGACTTCTATCTAGAGCATGTAAGGAATTAAAAAAGAAATCAGATCCCCAGAATTCAAAGATCCTATGCAACACTGGGCATCTGAGATGAACACAATTCTCAGATGAAGAAATACAAAAGGCAAATAAATACAGTTTAAAAATGTTCAACATCATTGGTCAATTGAGAAATGTAAATAAAAATGATACTGAGATTCCATTTCATGCCAGAAAGAATGGATAGTAGCAAAAAGTCAATCAATAACAAATATGGAGGGACTGTGGGGAAAAAGAAACCCTTCTACATTGTTGGTGGATGCACAGACTGGTACAGCCTCTAAGGAAAGCAATGTGGAGAGTTCTCAAAAAGCTAGCACTGGAGGTTTCACTCAACTCAGCTATTTCCCTCCTGAGTGTTTTTCCAAATGAACTGCAAACATCATACCACAGCATATATGTACAGTCATGTTTATAGTAGCACTATTTATCATAGCTAAATCTTGGAAAGAGGTCAAATTCACATTGACTAAGGAGTGAATAAACAAAGATGTGCTATTTTTACACAATGGAGATGAACTTAAGGCTTTTATTTATTTGTTGTGGGGTCTCATCATGCAGGTCAGACCTGTAATGATCCTCCTGCTTCAGCCTCTTCAGAGCTTGGGTTATAGTTATGCACTATTGTGCTGTGTCTCAGTGGCCAGTTTGGCACACCCCAGGGTCCTGGGGCTGCCATGGCATGTGGTACTGGGGACCAACTCAGGTCCTTGTACTCACTAGGCAGGCACTTAAACTGCAGAGCTATCTCCCGGGCCCCATCAAGGTTTTTATTGGTCAACAGATGCAACCAGAAATCATACTCATAAGTGAAATAAATCAGACCCACATGGGCAAACACTACTGTATTGCTAGTATAAGAACCTGAAAGTATAAATAAAATCTGAAAGATATAATACATGCTGAAAAAGAGAAAGAATGTGTTCAAAGGGAAGAAAAAACTGGGATGACACAAAGGATGGCAGAGGGGAAGAGATATATTTATTAAATATGCACTATGGCTTGCATAATTATGCCACTGGCTTCTGTTGGTACACAGAGGGGAGTAGTTGATGCTTGATTTTATGATCCTTTTTTAATTTCTTTTTTAAAATAATTTTATTGAGAAACAAATAGCAATGAGACAGTTTCAAAACCAATTAGTAGGACAGTTTCAAGAAACAGTACATTGCATATTGTCTTAGTAGTTATTCATCATACAAGATGCAGACATGTTATCCTGACCACAAACACTATTTGAACAAATCTTTCAATTCACTGAATAAAGAGAATGTAGCTGTATATCTATCCTATTTTTGAATATACAGGTACAAAATGATCATTCATTTGTATCCCCATTTCCTTTTCAAGTTCTTATAACTTTTTTGTTTTTCTTCTTTTAAAATCAATTTTGCAAGGACCAGGGAGATAGTTCCTGGCAAGCACAAGGGCCTGAGTTCAATCCCTGGTTTCTCAAATAAAATAAAAAAGGTAAAATCAATTTTGCATTCTTATATCTTGTGATCTGAACAACTAATTTGAAGGCAACATTATGCATATAGCAACCATTACTAAATTCCTGTTGTTTTGTTTGGTTAAGTTCTGTATGGTTGCTGGCCCCACCCCAATTGTGCTGATCCAGCCACTAAAACCAGGTGGGGTGGTGCATGCCTATAATTCCAGCACTGGGGAGGCTCAAAAGAGGAGAATCACTATGAGTCTGGATTGTGTAGTGAGATGCTGTACCAAATACATTAAAATAAAAAATAATATTAAAAAAGTTCTGTATGGTTTCTAATGTTTTCTTTTTTCTTTTACTATTTTTGTATTCTCTTTAAATACTAAAAAGGTGTGCTATATCTATATACAACGATGTCACAGTGAAATCACTGTTCTTTACATCTAATGTGCAGTAATGCAAAATTGTAAATGTTATGTATGCAAATAGAATAACACAGAATCATATATACATATGTGTATATGTATATGCAATTGTGCTATAATTGTAATTAGTGGAGTATTTCACAACTTGAAATCAGGTCTGATCAGAACTAGTTATTTCCAGCAGAGAGGGTCATGAAAATAAATCAGAATAATGATTAGTTCCAAGAAGGAATGTTTCTGTGCCCAGAAGACCAGCCTATTCTAGAAATGGCAGTACTGAGAGCCGCAGGAATCACAGGTCTCCATCTAGGCCAGCAGTAGAGACAGCTCACAGGTCAAAAGCTTTGCCAGGGTAAGGACCATCCAACAGCAAGCAGTAATTTCCTAGACATGAAAGTGGGATTTAGAATCAAGCTTCCATTCTTTTTTTTTAATGTGTTTAGTGCAGAGTCTACAGGCACCCACTATATAGAACAGACTTGCAGTGATTCTCCTGTTTCCAGCCTCCTAAATGCTAGGATGATAGGTGGGCATCACCCCACCCAGTCTCAGTCCCCATCTCAGCGCATTCTGGAGGCAGGGTCAGCACAGCATGCAGGAATGCGGCTCCCTGCACCTGCCTAAGCAGACGCTTCAGTCCACTGAGCTATCAGCGGAAGCCAGCCCTAGAATCAGGCTTCCATTCTTCAGAATTGGCACAAGCAAATTTCATTTAGCCTTCCAACAGGAGATAGAGACTTTCTTGGGCTTACTGGTTTAAGAATTTAAGAATACGCACTAGAGAAATTTACATGTTAAAGCTGGGGCTTCCAGGAAGCCTACGTGTGCTAACCTGTGTGCAAAACATAGAGCTAGAGCAAGCATAGCTCAGGCAATCGAACAATTTCCTTCAAGAGAGAACGATCTGCGAGCAGGGCAAGGAGGAGCCTATGAGTTGGCAATCACAGGAAACCAGTTGTTGAAAGAAGGTAGATGCCTAAGCTTATGTAAGAAATTAGGTTTGACAGAAACATTATCTTCAGCCCATTTATAAACTTCCTAAACATTTGGTATGCATTGCGCTAATATCTACACAACATAATTCTTTGCTTAAATGTATACTCAATAACATTACTTTGTTTTTCTGTTTGACATTTTGTCTTATTTGGTCAAAGTTTAAGGGCATGATCAACCAAAAAACATGTACAGCAATGTTGATAACAGAATTCTTCATTATAGCCCCAAACTAGAAACAACCAAAATGTCCATTAGCTGATGGGTGGGTAAACTGAAAAAGGAATATTCATACAATGGATCAATAATATTATTGATTGGCTTTAAAAAAACAAAAACCTTAAATAAACACACAGGAACTAATGCCTGAGTACTCTAGTTCCTGTCACTCTGCTCCTGAATCCTGCCACTCTGCACTTAATTGTTATTCACTTTGACTCTAAACACAACAAAGAGATCCACCCTCCCTAATATCTGTGCATGGGAACACAATGCACAGGGTGCCGTAATGTGTCTGTGATGTCAAAGTAAAATGCGGTAACTTAGGTAACTCAGGCACCACAACAATTTATTTCTCATGGTTGTGGAGGCTGAGAGTCCAAGACCAAAGGCCAGAAATAGCAATGTCTTGCGAGGGTCTCTCCTGGTTCAGGATGGCAATGTTCTACTATGTTTTCACACAGCAGAAAAGATGAGGGGAAGAGCTTAAGCTTCTCCTGGAAGGTACACGTTTCTTCTTATTTTTTATTGTTTTAAAGCAAATGAAAATACTAAAAAAATTAGAAACAGAATAGTTAATTAATATGGAACTTCACTGAACAAAATGGATAGAAATTGAACAATGATTGTTGTTTCATGCTCTTGTCCTCAAATTAGTTGTTCAGGTTTCCATAAATAAGCATACGAAATTAATCAAAACATTCAAGCACTAACTGTTCCTTTCAATAGGCCAGGTAGAATTCAGCAGTACAATTACCCAAGACATCTCTTTGAAAACATTCCTGCCCCCTTTTTTCAAATTGTTGGCTCAATTTTAAAACACATAAACAAGATAGTGTTTGGTAAAGGAAGAGATAAGTAGAATTCACTCAAGTGCATGAAATCACATTTTTTGTAGCAGAAAATTCAAATTCTTAAAGAGTGAATATTTGATAGAAAATAAAAATAGCATTGTGAAGCTTTATTTTACCAAAATATATCTTCTGAGATAAAAATAAATTGAGATAATGAGTATATTTTATTTGTCAGGTGCATAGCAGAACAGGAATACAGTCATTTTTCAATACACTGATAGTGACTGTATATAAGCCATCCTCCTCTTTCTGAACTTCATCAATGCTTAGCTAAAACCTAGGAGAATGGCCTTCCAACTTTTTAAGCAGTCTCTTCACTGTTGGCATCCAGTGTGTCTTTCTTAAAAGCAATGCTTCTTTCTTCACAAACCAGTGATAGGTTTGAGAAGAATGTACAGACTCTGAGCTTGGCGCTTCTCACTCATCTGGGCAGGGAGCCAAGCAGCCTGTCATGAACTAGAACACCTAGTTCAGGAGCTACTTGATATACAGCCATCTCTGAAATCACAAAAAGTGAGTTAACATCCTCTGATTTTCAATGTGAACATATGATATAACAAGCTAGATTAAAGATCAGAACCACAATTAGAACTGGAGAAAAGCATGATTTGATCTACATCCAGGGTTCGATCTCCATAATCATCCTCTCTTGAAAACTCACAAGACTCAATGGGAAATAAAGAATGTAGCAGTCTCAGGGGCCACTCTGATGAAGGAGCATGATTCTTAAGATAGAAATTAGCTTATTAAGGAATCATACACCTGGGAAATACCAACATCAGGTTGATAATATGTCTACAAATATCTCTTGGAGGCTAAATATAAAATACAAGAAGATAAATTTTGCTACATATTGAGTGCTCATATAATAACAATTGTTTGGCTACATTCTCATTTGATAAAAACATATAATCTTAAAGGGAATTGGATATGATCTATATTATAAGGGGAAAAGACATTGAAAAAATACTAATAGAATCACCATTCCTATATTCTGAGAGAATCCCATGACTCAGATTAACTCATCAACCATGCACACCGAGAAAGTCATTAACATGACGTTGTAAAAAGTTCAGTAAGAAAACTATAAGCACAGTGAGTAAGAGATGTATAAGGAGAGCATAGAACAAGAAAACGCCCAGCTCAAACTCCTGGAACGTTCACTACAAAAAGATTTTAAGGAAGCTTGAAGGAAAATTGAGGCATAAGTGAAAATAAGGAGAAAGGAAAGAATAAAACCAGAAAATATCTGAAACTATATACACTAGCATTCATCCTGATAGTAGTAATTAGCATTGATGCTGTAATTCTGCCAAGAATCTGCACTTTGCAGATTTCAGAAGATGCCTCAATTTTATCATAAAGAACTAGCTCTTTGGAGGTACACAGCTTAACACTGTGTGTCACATTTCTAAACCCTTTAAAATTTATAGTATAGCTTAAAAAAAAAGATAGGTAGACAGCTACATTTTCTTAATTAATTGGTAAGAGGAATCTGCTCTAATAGTATTTGTAAATAGAATATGTATGCACCTTGTACAATAAAAACACTAAGAAAATCATATGCAATGTATTAATTATTAAATCTGTCCTACTAATTTGATTTGAAACTGTCTCATTGCTATTTGTTCTTCAATAAAATAAAATAAAATAATTTATTCATTTTAACATTAGATGAAATCAAAGCTATTGTTATAATTTTTGTTCTATAAGAATGAAGTTAAGGAATGGTTCCACATATGTAGACCTAGACAGGCTGACTCTTAGTTTGTTTTATTAAGGCACCAGAGATGAAGTTTTCTAAAGGAAGCAAGGCAGAGCGGAAGGGTCTTCCTGCATGGTGAGATGCTCATGTCACTGCAAGCTCAGCTTCCAGGAAAACTGACTAATTACACACTTACATAAATGTGTCTCATCGATCTGTGGGCCTGGCAAATGGAGAGAGGACATTGTATGTGTGTGAGACACAACACCTACCACTTCTCTTAATGAAATAGACACTTGGTAATGCAAAAGTGATGAGATGATCCATATAAATTCCGAATTTGGATCTACTGGGTTAGCTTCTCAAACCATAGAAGTTGGAATAACTTGTTTTGGTGCTTGATAGTTGGTAAAGATGGAGACGTGTACAGAAGAGTGGTCCCAAAGACTGTAAATGTCATCTTAGGAAATACACGAAAAGAATTGAACTTCGCAAATCAACCCTTCACAAGTAGCTGGGGTCTCCAAGCAACCTGGGGTAGGGCCTCAAGGCCTTGTTTGGGTCTTGTATGTTCATTCCTCAGTAAAATCTAAGTTTTGCAACTTTAGTCCTAACTAAACCTTTTCTGGGTGAATTTAACTACATTTCCTAATTCCTACAAAATCATCTATACAAACAGTTTCATATCCTTTCTCAATTTATTTGCCTTTTGCCTGTGGGGCAATATAGCTAAATCTCCTCAAAACCCAATGAAATGGAAACAGCTAAGAATCTGAATGCATTTAACTTATAATATTATTAACATTATTATCCTTATTTCCCAAAATTAAATTTTCATCTGTTCTGTTTTAGAAAAAAGAGATTTCAACACAACTCATCTACATAGAAGAGTTCAAATGATATATAATTTAAGCTAATGTTCACAGGAAATAACTTACCAAATCTCATGTTACCTAGGGAAGAAAGAGTTCTTCAACTGGAGTAATGTCCTCTGCTGAATTTGTATTCTCTGTGGGTGCTTGCTCCTACGTCCAGGAGTATTACATTTTTCAGAAGTGCAAAAAGCAACACACTCCCTGTAGCATGATTTCTTGCTTTCTTTTGGGGGGTTATTTTCTTCTGCCGCTCCTTTCCAGAGGTGTCCTCACCCCAATATTGTCTCTCCATCCAAGTGATGTCGTGTGCAGACAAACCACTCAGGCACAGCAGTCTCTGCTTTCTGTCACAAAATGGCATTCCATGGATCAACATAAAACACATGAGGCTAGAACATTCAGTCCATAAAATATGTGATTCTTTGGTTAACAAGGGACCCTTTAATCATCTTTTGGGCAATTAAGTAATATGGTTTTCAGTTAAACAAGGAGCATAGGGCAGTCACCAATAGCACAAACTCAAACTCCTTGAGGGCCTGCTAAATAACCCAGCTGATTAAAGCACCAGCAAGCAGGTGTCGGGGCCTGGGGTTCAAACCTCCAGCCTGCAGTGCAAGCCCCACCCCTGGGGCATGTTAACAGGGCAAATGAAACTGGGCATGGTGGCATGTGCCTACAATCCTAGCTCTTGGGAGGCTGTGAACAGATGGATAACTAAGTCTGATCTAATAGTGAGACCCTGAACACCCGGTAGACCTTTCCCTAATATATAGAAAGAGGAGGAGATGGAGGAGGAAGACAAAGATGAAGATGAAGACAGGGACGTAAACAAAGATACTTTCTGAGATGAATGGCAGTGGATAATCCCACTTTGCAGATAATGGATGCCAGCTTCAATCACAATTAGGTGAGCAATCCATAGGTGACTCAGAGCAGTGGCATTGAAAAGGTTAACCTGTTAATAAAAATTCATACTATGGCCTTGTGAATTTGGAACTCGAAGGATTTCAATGTAATTTGGAAGTCATACATAAGACAAAGATCTCATTAAAACACAAAGGAGCAGAATGGTGTTTTTGCTCTCTTTCTAAAATGAAAGGGCCTATGATATAGCTCAGCATTCTGTAACACCTGCTCACACAAGTTTAGGCAACTGCAGGGACCATGGTTCAGTCTCCTGGCACAACATGCCATGCCAGTGCCAGGGTGGGCTGAGCTGGCCACGAAATAAATAAATAAACAAATAAATAAAGCAGTAGAATATAAAGATTTGTATCTTGCTTTAAAAACAAGGGAGAAAGAGATATAAATATGTTTGTAGGCGGGATGGTTTGGACAA
This sequence comes from Ctenomys sociabilis, assembly GCA_004027165.1. NCBI lineage: Eukaryota > Metazoa > Chordata > Mammalia > Rodentia > Ctenomyidae > Ctenomys > Ctenomys sociabilis. Next base: position 41,929 of record PVKA01009375.1, on the reverse strand, counting down.
TTGTACTGTGGATTTCTGCTGATTTACGTAAAGAAACAGTTAATAGTTAATGTGTTTTATCTTCTTTATTCAAATTCTTAGGATCCTTAAATAAGAATTTGAAGGCAAGAGAAAATTGGAAACCCAAATTATCTCAGAATAGTCAAGATACTTGATAACATAAGACACTGTGTAAGTATTACATGCACATCTGATACTCAGGAGTTGGCAAGCTTTCTCTAAAAGGACAATATACCAAAAGTCTAGGTTTTGCAGGCTGCAAGGCCTCTGGCTGTTACTGAACTCAGTAACTGCAGAGCTAGAACAGCCACCTGTGGGGCAAGGATGAGGCTGGGTCCCAGCAGATGAGCGCCCAAGAACTGGCAGCTGGCCCACAGCCTACAGTTTGCTAGCTTCTTTTCTAGTATGTGAAGCACACTTGGTAGAACTAACCAGTATTGTCATTCTTATAAATCTTGGAATGACTGAAATAAATTGTTTCCCAAGACAATTTGCTTGTATTGACACTTACATGCAGTGTAAGGTTCAGAAATTTGAGAGGAATTTTCCAACCTTGCTATGTTAATGCTGCACAGACCCTTATGCTATTTAATGTCACACTTTACATGTTTCATTAGCATATAAAACCCCCACGTGGAAACAAAATTCATTATGGAAAGATTATCCATGGTGGTTTATTTCTAGAAAGATAATACTATACCTTCTCTATTTACATTTAGCCAGGGATATGAAGTTTTACTGCTTCTAAAGCAAAGCTATGGAATCCAACTAACAATGACAATGGTTATGTTTCCCTTTGGATAAGTTTATAGTTGGCTTACAAGAAGCTCACAGCAATGGGATATAAGAACCCACAGGAGAGAAGAGATATGGAAAAATAGTGAGAAGCACTCTGTAAATTGAGTCATCTGGTTGGGATAAAGGAGGAGTTTTCACAGGTAGCTTATAAGTACAAAGGGACATATCAGATAAATACAACGCCCTATTACTCTTATGACTCTAACTTGAATTCTATAATCATTTGACACAATGGGCAAATGTATGTCTTGGTGCTGATAGATGTTTTCTGGCCAGGTAAGTAATACCTTGAAGGGCTATTGTCTTGAATAGCTTTTTCATAAAGATTAACTTTCTATTCTGGGGTTATCTACACATGACATTTGTTAATAATATTATGCAATTGCCTTTCTAACACTTCAGTTCTCTACTGCACTCTGAGCTTTCTACCAATCACATGCTTAACCATTTGTGTTTATCCATGAATGTGGATTTCTTTAAAACTATTTAAAATTTGACAGACATAGTATAATGTTACATTATTTAATTTCTTGTGTCTAAGGACAAATTGGCAGCTTCCCTACCTGCTTATTTTTCCATCCTATCCCAATAGAAAAGAGAATTATTATTTAAGTTTACTGTAGCATAATTTTGTCATACTTTGTTATAATGTACATTAATCTATATGGGAGCTATGAGAATATTTCTGGTTATTGTTTTAGAAAATTTCACAATAAGCAGGAAAATGCAACCTCTTGCTCTAACTCATTTGCCTTGTAATCCAGTATGTCCTGGTTTACATGATAACAAAGGTTTTCTGTGAATGTACAGCCACATTGTAATGATCTCTACATCACTACTTGTTGTTCATGTACACTTGGGTGAGTGTACATAATATGCAAATTATTTATCCATTTACTTTAATTAAACAGAAATGTCAGGCTGGCTAAATAGCTCAGTGCTTAGACAAGCACAGGGACCTGGTTTCAATCCTGGGCATGCAGTGCCGGCCCTGCCCCTGGGGTGCACTGAGACAGTGATGAGACTGGGCATGGTAGCCCAGCATTTGGGAGGCTGAAAACCTGAGAATCACTACAAGTCTGATCTGTGTAGTGAGACATGGTAGACTTTGTACTAAGATACATTAAAACAAAAACTGAAATCTAATGGTCCTGTACTGAGTGCTCCTATCTCCTGAGCCTTCTGCTTCTTCTCTCTCAGCCCTGGGTGTCTCTCCTTGTATCCTAATATGCTGTGACCTCGGTTGATCTCCATAACCACTGTGCTCTATTCTACTTATTTCCTCTATGTCACCTGTTTCCTTCATAGCCTACTCTCTGCCAAAACGCAGATCATGAATCAGGCTTGTGTTAGTTTCCTGTTGCTGCTATAACAAGTTGTCTCAAACACAGTGGCTTGAGACAAAACATACTTCACCCTCTTAGCACTCTAAAGGTCAGAAGTCTAAAATTTGTTTTCTTGATATCACCTGTGAACTCCTTTTTCCATATAATATGACATTCATGGCTTCTAGAGCTTAGCACCTAGATATTTCAGGGGGGCACTACAGTATTCTGTTTACTACAGGAGCCCTCTGAACGCCAGAAATTTATGTTTATCTTATGTACAAATTATGTTCATGCGGGCTCCAACATCCACAAACATTTCAACCCACCACAAGCTAAATGTCACTTTTTTTTTCACCTTTATCACCAATGCTAGAGGCATTACATGTGTGCTGACCAGGATCACTAGTTAGAATTATTTGAGTGGGTCTCTGGCTGCCTCAGAAATCTCCTGCATTTTTATTGTTAGCCTTCCCTCTACTTTTTCACAATTATTTCAAATCCTGATTCTAATACTAATGATCATACTATCCAGGATACTTTCACAGTAGCCCAAATAACAATGATAATATGTGAAACTTATGTACCAGTGATTATAATAAAGAGACAGATTTAATTTGCTCGAGTAGACCTAAAAGATTTGTACTACACACACACACACACACACACACACACACACACACACACACGGTAAAGTGATGGACATGATAATTAATTTGACTATGGTAATGATTGCAACATATGTGTGAAAATATTCAGAACCCATTATAGGTGCATAATATATGGGTTTATCAAGCCATCATGTTTTATACCTTGAGTAAATATCATTGTATGAATTATGGCATCAATAAAAGTAAAACTATTTTGAAAGGAATTTGACGGAAGAATTTATGATTAATCATTTATGGCAAGGAAGTGAGAGTTGTAAGAATCCAGAAAGACTACAGTTTTGGGCTTGTGAAACAACATCTGTGGCTATGTTCTTTATTTTTGGTTGATTTGGTCTGGTTTTTTGAGACAGGGTTTCACCAAATAGTTCAAGCTGACCTTGAACTCACTTTGTAGCACAGACTAGCCTCAAAATCATGGAAATTCTCCTGTCTCAGCCTCCCAAGTGTGGCACCACACATGGCTCATGGTTATGATCTTAATGAAATATTGAAAGAAGTGTATAGAGAAGAAGATGCATGAAAATATGTGATCAGAAATTCTATGTACTCCCAAGGGATAACATCAACAAACCATGTTGTTTTAGAACTCAGAATAGAGACGTGAGACAGAGGCCCCGAAATGCACCTCATCAGAGTCCAGGGAGCTGAAGACACTGGGTTAAACAAGGTCACTGGAGGACAGAGTGAAAAGTGAAAAAAACCACTGAAAAATAATTTACCCCATATTCAAGAATGGAAGAAGACAATGAAGTGGACTAGAAAGACTCCAAAAATCAAGGGTAGGAAAAACAAAATGAAATAAAAGTGCCATGGAAAAAGAGAAGAGTCTCTGATTACACAGACACACTCAGGACAGCAGCCTGAGCTCTGTCTCCATGGATGGAGCAGATGAGTGTGCTCCTGCCTCCCTGGAGCAGTGAACACAGAAGCCAAACTTTAAGGGCTGGGAAGTCGGGAGACCATGGGCAAAAGAACGTGTGACTCAGACCAAATGCTGCCAAATCTAAAGATGGAGAAAGGGAAGAAGCATGGCAGGCATCTGGTTATGTGTTTGAAACTCATTATTTTGATTTTTTTTTGACAGAAGAAATTAGAGCATTGAATAACTAAGAGGAAGGGACTAGTAGAAAGGAAAATATAAAAACCGCAGCAGAGAAAAGGAGGACATGATGACTGCCAAGAGGCAAAGAAATTAAGAAGAGCCAGAATAAAGGCAAGATGACTCCTCCTGAAGAAAAACAGAGCTGCACATTTTCTAAAGGAGAGTAGGAAAACTGAGTAGATGTGATTTTGATATCTACGTGAGTCTCAAACAGCATATGACACTCCTACTTGAGAATTTTGCCTTTTCTCTATGACTTCAAGATCAGTGTTTAGGAAATCATTAACTCCTTGGAAAGCAGATAGAAAATGTGGCACTTGTACTTGTGGCACAGAATGGTGTGATATGCTTAGGATGGTAAAATAAAGAATTATGGAGCACAAGTGTGGCCAATTTCATTCTGGAAGGGAAAAGTTACAATTGTTGAATCACCAGAGCCATGGCCATGATGTTTTATTTCAGATTTGCTCCATAGTGCCATGTTGTTGGTTTTTCTGGACAAGTAAGAGGAAAAGAACTAGGAATCAGAGCTCTCTCCTAATTTATGATTTAAACTGACAAACTCAAGAAAAACCAGAGGATTGCCTGGAGACATCATTGCTTTCAATGAACTCCTCCTTCTGTTTCTTCCTAAATTTAGATAATGTCCAACATTCCTTTTACAAAGAATTTAATTCTGTTAGAAATTAAGCTGAAGGTTCAAGTATTCACATGGCTGAGAGTATATTTTCCAAAGCATGGCTATTGCAAAAGTCACCCAACACAAAACACAAATACAGAGTCTCTTAATTGTCAAAGATAAACTCATGGCATATGAACACATCTTGACTTCTCTCAGCATAGAGGCCTTCATCTGTAACACGGGGCTTTAAAATGCACCTTATTCAGCTTGCATGACCAATTTAGATAAGCTTACAGATACAGGCAGGTAACTGATACTCCACAAACTGTACCCACAGCTATTACTATTTCTTGTTTTCAGAGAGAGAGAGAAACATAAAGAGCAGAAACACACCGCACAAATAAATATGAGGTTACCACCAAGAAGGAAAGTGATACAAGTCAAAGATATACTTCACTCAACCCACAATCTTAGCCTAGGGCCAAACCTGTTTACTGTCTGCTGTTCAAGATGAAAGAAAATGCTCATTTCAGGATGGATGTGCGTTGCAGCTGCGAACATGGCAGCCTGACCGGGCCGCGCGGTGCACACTCACACTGCTTCACGCGGTGCACACCCATTTGTGTGTTAGCATAGCGAGCTCCAATCAAAACGCTCTCCAACTCAGACAGCCTTTCACTGCAGTGGTGACTCAAAATGATAAAAGTCATGAAACAAATAAAAAACAGTGATTCCCTGTCACTTCATTGTTGGAGCAGTGCACTTTTATCGCTGCTGATTTTGAGAAAACAAGCAGCCTTCAAAACTCACAAAATGTTTTCTTTCCTAAGTGTCCTTGAAAGTGTCTGAAACCTGGGCATCACAATGAGTTTCCTGCACACAGAAGCGGCTACATTTTTTTTTTCTTCCCAGAGAGCCAAAGCACATCTTTGGACCACCCTCCCAAGTAAGAGATAGAAAACATTAGAGGGTGCTGGGTACCCGGCAAATCTCACAGAAGATCCGCAAGGGGTCGTTCAGCACAGGTGTTTAATTATGATCCATTAGGAAGATGGCGATGTTCAATGGTCCTCAAACACCCACTTCCACCTGCGCAGAGCTGAGCACTGTTTCTTGGCGTGATGGAAGGGAGGGGAGGGATTCTGCTCCAGTCTTGCTGTAGGGCCTTTCCTGTGTTCCTTGGTGCCCCCACGTCCACTGGCAGGAAGCCCTGGGCTTTCCCTTATGAGGAGATCATGAGGCGCTTTGAAAATCTGCATCTGGGCTATTTCTCCAGGAATTAGCCATTTCTGAAAGCAAATGAAAAACCAGAAGGCCCTGCAGACAAAGACTCTCCGGGGGCCTTCACAGAGCTCGGATTCATAATAATCCACGGAAACAAATGAGGTGAGCACCAGCCAGTGTGGGCTCTTCCTCAGGCCCGTGGGGAAGCTCGGCTAGCTCCGTGTTCAGAGCTCTGACGTGGTCCATTAACTGAGAACTTTCCGGAGAACTTCGGAAACATCATCTCAGTGAAACCCTAACAGGTGTGCACTACAGCAGTTGCTGTTTTACACGTCAGAAACATAGTGTAGGGTCGTTTTCGTATTTGGACTTGGGGGTTCCTGGTGTGCCAAAAACTTGTCCAGTAAGTGAAAGGTGCTGAGCTCCACCCCAGCAAACACCAAGGAAAGAAAGTTCTAGGGCTCTAGAGTCCAGGTGAACAGTGATAGAGGCAAGGGTGTTCCTGGTGTTGCCCAGCCTACCTCCCACACACAGCCTCAGCATCAGCATAATTTACCTTCCAGATAATCCCCTCCTTAATCTCCTTGCTCAAAGCAGAGTGTTCATTGGCTACTGTATTAAGAACAGGGAAACAAATTTAGTGAGTCTCAAGTAAAGCTATGTAGATTTAGTGTACAACCACTGTCATGTGATTATTGTTTTGGATAGAACTGAAGGCCTTCACGCAGAGATAGATAGATAGATAGATAGATAGATAGATAGATAGATAGATAGATAGATAGATGACAGATATCATATGGTATATATATATATATATTCCCCTTTCCTTTTCTCTGTTCTTCTATCCCAATCAGAATTGTCTTTCCTTTTGAGGTTGCCTTCTACTTTACAATATTTATTGAACAGTATGGATTGTATTTTCTCTTTCATTTTCTCACAATAAGGAGATAATTTGATGTTTACATATGTACATCTGGTTGATTTTCTTTATGGGTGTGTTCTCAGGTTGCATCCCTTTATGTACTAAAATGTATGCTTTATCCTTCTTTATGGCTGAGTAGTACTTTATTATATAAAAACACCACATTTCTTTTTTCAAAAAAATCATGTATTCATTCATTCATTCTTTCGTTTGTTTAGTACAAAGTCTCCCTAAGCAGCTCAGACTAGTAATTCCCCTTCTGTCTCAGTCTCCCCAGTGCTGGGCTTACAGGCATGCACCACCATACCTGGTTCAGGAGGCCTTCGTGGCTACGCTCTGGCCCGAATGGCATACTGTAACGGGAATCAAACCCGGGTCCTTGCCCTTGCCAGATAGGTGCTTAGACTGCCAAGCTATCTCCCCAGACTGACCATATCTCTCTCATCCATCCCTCAGTTGATACACATGTGGGTTAGCTATTACAAATTGTGCTGCACATATATGCTGTGGTACAATGTTTTTAATTATTCTGGACAGATACTCAGAGAGGAAATAGTCAAGTCAAGTGGAACCTCCGATATTAGTTTGGAATCTCCACACTGACTTCCACAGTGCTTGCATTAGTCTGCACTTCCACCAGCAGTGGAGAAGGGTTCCTTTTTCCCCACAGTCCCTCCAGGATTGGTATGGATTGATTTTATAATAATCATTCTTTCTGGGGTGAGATGGGAATCTCACTGTTGTTTTTAATTAGCATCTTTTGAATGTCCAGAGATGTTGAACATTTTTTCATATATTTATTTGTTAGTAACATTTCTTCTTCTAAGAAATGTATATTCACCTCTGATGCCCATTTTTGGATTGGACCTTTAAATTGGGGAGGTTATGGGCCAGCCAGCCAGCTCAGTGGATTAAAGCTCCTGCTTAGGCAGATGCAGGGGCTGGGGTTTGATTCCCAGCATGCCCTGCTGCCTCCACCCCTGGGGTGCATTGAGACTGCAATTGAGACTGGAAGTGGCAGTGTGCATCTGTAATCCAGCACTTAAGAGGCTGGAAACAGGAGGATCACTACAAGTCCAGTCTGTGTAGTGAAACACTATAGACCCTCTGCTAAATACATAAAAAATAATAAAAAGCAATAAATAAATTGGGAAGGTCTGATATTTTTTAGTTCTGTATATATTCTTAGTAGTAATCCTTTATCTGAGGAACGGCTGGCAAACACGTTTTTTCCACACTGTGGGTGTCCTCTTCCCTGCCTGGTGGTTTCTCTTCCTCTGCAAGGCATCTCAGTGAGATGCACTCTCAGATGCTGATTCTCTGTGACAGTTCCTGTGTGATCTGGTTTTCTTCATATAGTTCTGGCCTACAGAACGTCTTCAAGGGTTTTGCCTTTATTGTCCTTCAGAAGATTTACTGTTTTTGTTTTAATATTTAGGTATTTGATAGACTTGGAATTTAGTTGAGTGCATGGTGAAAAATATGACTCTAATTTTTACCTTGGCAAGTGCAGAGCCAATTTTTTCTGTGCCATTTCTGAAAAAGGCTTCCTTCCAATGAATGTGTTTAGCACTTGCGTCCTAGCTAAGCATGTCTGGCTTTGTTTCTTTGTTTTCCTTTTTTCTTTTTTGTTTTTCTTTTTTTTTTTTTCAGAACCAGGGATTGAACTCAGGACCTTGCGTTTGCCAGAGATGCACTTAATCCACTGAGCCATCTCCCTGGCCCTTGTCTGGCATTGTTTCTACATCTCCTACTCTGTTCCACTGATCTTTGGTTCTTTTTTTTGTTTGTTTGTGGGTTCCTTGGTTTTTGTTTTGCTAGGACCATGATGAGTTTATCACAATAGCTGTATACTATAATTGCAAGTCCAAAATTTTGATATCCCTGACTTCCCTTGGTTGCACACAATTGCCTGTGCTGTCCTAGGTCTTTTATGACTCCAAATGGATTTTCAGTTAGTTCCTATAATTTTGTGAGATAAGCTATTTCAATTTTGATTGGAACTGCATTAAATCTGTAAAACAGCTTTGGTAGTATGGCCATGTTCACTGTACTGGTTCTTCCTACCCAAGAACAAGGTACCATTCCATTTTTTGATTTTTGCTTTAATCTCCTTTTTCTAAGTACTGCAGTTGTCAAAGTAGAGGTCTTTTATATTGTTCATTAGTTCAGTTCCTAGGTATTCCATTGGTATGGGTGCTATTGTGAAAGGTGCTTTGCCTGATTTCTTTCTTAGTGTATTATCTGTATACAGGAAAGCTACTGATTTTTGAGTGTTTAATTTGTATCCAGCTATGCTACTGAATTTGCTTATTAAATCTAGCAGTTTTTACTACTGTTTTTGAGGTTTTCTATGTAGGGCATCATGTCATCTGCAAGTAATGATAATTTAACTTATTCATTTTCTATCATTACTTTTTTACTTTTTTTTCTCTTCTATAATTTTTCTGGCTAAAGTTTCTAGGATTACATGGAATAAGAGTGATGACAGTAGATAGCTTTTCTTGATCCTGATTTTAGAGTGAAAGCTGTTAGTTTTTGCTCATTTAGTATGATACTGACTGTTGGTTTATCATGGATAGTTTTATCAGATTGAGAATTTTTATCATGAATGAGCACTGGACTTCATAAAAATGTTTTTCTGCATCTATTAAGATGATCATGTGATTCTTGTCATTGCTCTTGTTAATATGGCTTGTTATTTTTATTGATTTGTGAATGTTGGATCACCCTGCTCTCCAGGAGGAATCCCAGTTGGTCATGGTGTATAATTTTTTCATGATGTGCTGCATCTTTTTTAACAGCATTTTATTGAGAATTTTTTCATAATTCCCTTTAATTGGCTCCTTTTCTGATTTTACTATCAGGGTAATACTTGATTCCAGGAATTAGTTTGGGAGTATTGTTTCCTTTCAATTTCATCAAAAAAGCTTGAGAAGGAGTGGTGTTAGGAATTCTCTCAGTTTCTTGCTGAATTCATCTGTGAATCGATCAGGGCCTTGGTAGGCTTTTTTTTTTTTTTTTTTTTATAGAACCGGGGTTTGAACTCAGGCCCTTGCGCTTGCCAGAGAAGCACTTATTCCACTGAGCCATCTCCCCAGCCCCGGTAGGCTTTTTAATTATATCTTCAATTTCATTGACATTGGTTTATTTTGGATTTTGATATCTTCTTGACTCAGCTTTGGTAATTCATATGCACCTAGGAATCTGTGCATTTTTTCTGCATTTTCCACCTCATTAAAATACAAATTTTCAAAGTAGGAAAGTTTCACCTGGATTTCTGCAGGGTATATTTTGATTTCATTGTTTTCTCTCCTAATCACATGGATTTGAATCCTTTCTTTCCTTTTGATATGGTTTGGTACAGGTTTGTTGACTTTAATCCTTCAAAGACTTCAATGCTTCAATTCACTGATTCTTTCTATAGTATTTTAGTCTCCAATGCATTATTTTCTTCTCTGACCCTTGTAACTTCCTTCCACACATGAGGTTTTGGCTTACCCTGCTCTGCTTTTTCTAGAATTCTGGGATTCATCTTTTGTTTGTTTATTTGTGCTTGCTCAGTCTTGCTAGTATGTGGCCTATTTTGGAGAATGCCTCATATGCAGCTGAGAAGAATGTGTATTCTGGCATTGTGGGGTGGATACTCTGTAGACATCTACTAAGTCCATTTGTTTAAAATTTCAGCTTGGTTCTAATATTTCATTGTTGATTATAGACATTTATTGACAGGATCTCACTAAATCATTAAGTCCTGTGAGATGAGCTTGAACTTTCAATCCTCCAGCAAGAGCCTCACCCAGTGCTGTGATCTCACACATGCACCACTGTGTCCAGATTGGTGGATGGCACCAATCTGGCAGGACTGGCAGATGAGAGATGAGGTATGCGGACTTGTAGAACTGAACAAGCAACTTTATGATGGAACAGAAACAATGGTCTTAAAGGAAACTTGGGTCTTTCCACGGATTAGGAGCTGTCAGGGCACCAGGGTTATGAGAATTAACTTTCTCATTTTGCTCAGAATCACAAGCACAACAGAAAAATCTATGTTTGCAAAACTGGATGTATCAAGCCTGACATTCCATCTTTCTATGCTATCGCTTGATACAAACTACTTGGTTGGCCTCTGCCTTTGTACTGTAGGACACTTACAGTGGATTCCAAACCTCTTTTCCATTGAGATTTGCTTTCAGATGAAATATTAACTATGAGTATTAATGAATTAAATGTATAAGAGGAGGACAACTTGGGGAACATTCATAGACTGTCACCTTCCTTGTTCTCTAAGGCATAACAGATTAAAACAACTAGCCTCGGTATGTATTCATTTTTATTGTGCTAATTGCTTATTAACTATGTACTGTTTCAAGCATTGTGAACTGAGCTGACAAATTTGCTTTCATTTTCCAGTCAATGATATCAGTAAATTCTACTTAGGAGAGAGCATAGTGAATGGCTTTTGGAAATTTTTAAATTTTTCTGAGATTCGAACACCTCATCTTTGCAATGTGGGTGGGAGATGAATTAAAAGAGAATACAAACAGGTAGAGGATGTAGTCTACTCACCCAGTACATCCACAGAGCAGGGATACACAGAATGCCCTGTCAGGTGAAGAACCTTCGGACCCACATGCAAGGACCCCAGCCCTGCACAAACAGACATGCCAGCCAAATGACCAGACAGCAATCTTGGGGGTGGCTTTTAGGGGCCAGCCTCTCTCTGAAAGCAGCTTCCTTTGGGGGCAGAGGTGACCATGTACACAGTATCTGTGAAGGAAACAACATACTTTATCATTTTTGGAAGATTCATTTTTTTTCCAGACATAGTGAAGCTTAATTTTTATTACCTTCATTATATCAGTAAAAATTATAAAGTTACATCAAGATTTTGGAATCCTATAAAATCTGAAAATTATCAGATTAAACATGAAGATGGTTCCTTACTATTCATGATTTCAGGAATGACTGTGAAATATTCAGGGTACTACTTACAGAAGTACACACTGTGGAGTTCACCTCACTGCTCTTCACTGGCAAGACACCTGAGCATATTGGAAAGTTTTGACCTAATATAAGAATATCATAAGGATATGTGCACAACATTTAGCCAAAACTTACCAAATTAAATATGTAACATCTATGTACTTCATTTTGTGTTAATTCTATCTCTGTTTTTAAGATATTGCAAAAATGCAAAATGGCTACACACCAGACATTCCTACGACTCAGTATTGACATGTGGGATAAAGGCTGCATATAATTAATTTGTGAAATAAGAACTCTCCTAGCAGGTCTTGATGGAAGCATCTTGCCGTCTTCTTTATCTTTATGGATTCAAAGAGCGTAAGACTCAGTCCTGGAGTCAGTGACATGCCGCAACATTTGAATTCTTCCATTTGATGAACCATCAGTTCTTTTTCTCCTTAAATTCTTTTATGTGACTGACACTTTCATCCATTTTTCCCCCAGGCTACTATTGAAATTCCTTTGTACTTGTACAAGCAGGTTTGCTGGTTCAAGAATTTTGTTTTACCTTTGCCTCTAAGACTAGTCAATGGAAAATTAGGGCAAAGAATTCTAAATTATCTTTCAAAGGGCTCAGTAGGAGTAAGAAGCATTTTTATTTACATTCTCCCCCAGTGTCAAGTCAGGATGATGAACCACAGCACACTGTTGTACAATTATTAGAAAATTCCTGCAGGAAGTTTGTAATATGAGAAGTGAGGGGAAATGCAGAAAGGACAACTCATCCTAATAAGGCCCCCAAAGTGCTCAGCATGGTGGTCAGTGGCCCAGATGGTGTGGCATGCGCCTCCAAACCTTCCTTGTTCAAGTTCGTGTTCTTATTATAGAATCTGCATTTCCAATAAAGGTATGTGTCAAGTGACAGCATCCTTCACGTTTCTACTACATAACAAAGTCAATCCAAATGCCACTTTAATTATTAGCGTACAGTTGTGACTTTAATCCTTTTTTCACTGACATGTCACAATGAACATTTTCAAATATACAGCAAAGTAAGAGAAATGTACAGTAAATGCCCACACAGCTAGAATCCATATGCAACATTCGGCTCTATTTCCTTCTTCACAGATCTATGCATCCATCTAGTCTGCTATTCATCCATTTGTTCTTAGAAGGAAACTGGGCTGCGGGTTTGCATGTCCCTACATTTTAAAGATTCCTTATTTTCTCTAATCTCAATACCATTCTAGCTACTACATGGTAATACTTTAAGTCGTGATTCTGCCACACTTTTTTTAGTACTGAATCCATTTGCTTCAATAAAGATGTCTTACCTCTGGAGTTGTTTCACTGGCAGTAAATAATCTGGAGAGTATCTCTAGGGGAGATGAAGAGGAATAGATTTCTTCTACCTCGTGTCCCATTCAGCACAGGACACAAAACATTACCTACTTCCATTGAGGTGAATTCCAGTGCTAGATTATAATTTTCCAGTTTAAACTCAGTGATCTTTGAGGTTCTCCCACTATCCCTGTCCTCTGGGGTGGATACCTTTGGTCAAGGGAGGCACTGTTGCAAAGGAGAACAGAGGATTGACTTCTCAGGCTTGATCAGTATCTCTCCTGTGATGCTGGTCACCAGCCTGGCCTTCAGACTTAACTCTTCTATGCCAGCACTAGCTCAGAGGCAATGTGAAGGTAATGTTCTCCCCAGGGTGCTGTAGGAAGGATAGTGACTTTATTTTACTGGCCCACAAACATGCCTCTTAGCTAATTTTTTCTTTACCTGTGGCAAGGGGCAGGAAATGGGGCACCAAAGCTCCCATCTCTGTGACTACGCTAAACATGAGCATTTTTATTTGAACCTGTGTGTGCTATGTCTCATCTCTCTGGTGCTCACCCCATGCAGCCCAGAAGAGTTTTCTATTTTGCTTCATCTACAGAGAGAGGAAAATATCTTTTAATCTCAGATCTTCAAACTTAAAGTTCTATCCCATGTCTGCATCATGCACACAGAACTTTCAAATCTCGTCTAAGACCTCGTCTTTCTTTCCACAATCTTTAGCCTATCTCTTCCAGCTGAGAGGGTTTGATTTTGCTTTCTGTGCTAGGCAAAGCCAGATAACTTAATATTCTTCCAAATGTATCATTAACCAAGAATCTAGTCCTTGAGGGATCAGAAGCTAAATGTTATCTTACTTATTTCTATATGAATTTCAGCTGTGGCCTTTATTTCCTTGGGACATGAAGGATAAATCTTAGTTACAAGAGAATGAAGGTGGGTGGATTTTAGATCATTCAGAATAAGAATCAAAACTTAATACTTCTTAGTGCATTCCTTCATATCTGCACTGTTCAGATTAGTCTCTTGTCAAGAGCATTGATTGTCAGCTGGGGGCAATTATCCCCCTTGGAGATACTCAGCAATGTCTGGAAACATTTTTGTTTTCCACAATTATAAGCAGTGAGTGCTACTGTCATCTGGTAGGTAGAGTACTAATAAACAACCTGCAGCTTACAACACAGACCCCCAAAGTAGAGCTTTTGTTCCTGAAGTATCCAGAACACAAAGTGGAAAAATTGGTCTAAGACAACGGTCCAGAAAGTGTATTTCTGGGAGTCCAATTATTCTAAGAACACTAAGAGGAAGACAAGTCAGTGTCCTTTATCTACTTTAGTCTGAGGAGTTTCCTGGGCTTAGAAGTCTGTATGCAGGACTTCACTTGGGATGACAAAAGGAATGATTACTCGACTGCAGTTTTTCAAAGCCATTAAAATAGATGAGCTATAGTACAATGCTTCATAATTTTCCATGTCATAATTCATTAAATATTAGGAGACTAAAATCATGTTTTGCAAATTAATGACATTTTTCAAGACGTTCATCCATTCATTTTTACTCATTACATATCATTGCTCCCAAAAAGAAATCATTCTCTTCTAATAAAAAGACAGGAAGATTCATAATTTCAGAGCAAAGTATAAAAACTTGAGATGAAATAATTTAGACTTATGGAAAGCTCATAATATCTGTATGTTTTTAATTTTCTAGGAAACCATAAAAACGTGGCCATGAGCCATCCTCTACTGATAAACTGGCAAAGGCCTGCAGTACAGAACTCTTCAACTCAAGAACTGAATAAACCTCTTCCACCTTTCTGAGTTTTCCTTAGAATATTATAGCTGTAGGCCAGTGACCCTTGCAAAGGCTCCTGCTCACAGGAACAACGGTCTGACACTGGGGGAGATGTCTCAAACCAATCACAGTGGAGTCCTAACTCTACAGCCTTGTCTGATTAAGCCTAGTTTTATAAATCCTATTACAAAGTAGAATATACACAGACAATAGAGGAATCAAAGCCATCTCTGATTTCTTGCAGTGGATAGTTGTATATGTTTAGTTCCCCTCAAGAGACATTCCCTGAAACCAGCACTGTTGGCAGATAGGAAGCCAAGCCATAATGCTGGTGGCAAACAGGAAAAAAAAGGAGACATGGACTTGTGTCTTAATTTGTGACCAAACATTTAGAATGAAAACTTTCCATTTCCATTCTCATTAGCCATGAAATTATAGCTGTAGATATTGTTCAACATTTTTGTTCCATAATAAGGAATGTGAAAGTTCCTACCAGATGCAGCACTTGACAAAGGGCTGTGTGCAGGTGGGGGGGAGTGGCTGTTCTGTGCACACATAAGATAAGGAGAGGGTGAACATCTTCAGGTTGGATTTTCTTAGTTGTAGTGATTGGTAAAATGTGGTTATCTAGGGCCAGCCAAAGAACTCAGTGGATTAAAGTGCCTGCTTAGGTAAGCACAGGGGCCAGAGTTCGATCCCCTGGCCTGCTGTGCCAGCCCCACCCCCAGGGAGAGCTGAGACAGAAATTAAGACTGGATGTGGTGGCCTGCACCTGTAATCCCAGCTCATGGGAGGATGTAAACAGGAGGATCACTGTGAGTCTGATCTGTGCAGTGAGACTCTATAGACCCTGTACACTCTATCCTAAATAAATTTTTAAAATGTGTTTATCTACAGAAATCACATTTGTATATACTTCTGCCCTTTTATGTCTCTATCAATTCTCTGATTTATTCTCATCCCCACTCCTATGATCTACATTAAGAAAATAATTTTACTACTGAGCAGCCCTCAAAATAGCCAAATTAAATTATAAAACAAAACAATATCATTTTGATGATGACATCATATTTTACCTAAGTAAAATAACTTATGTCATCATTAACTACTACCAATAAATCACCTTTTAACCCCGGATAATGTAGGCTGCAATGTTATCACAAAATATAAATATGCTTTTAATTCATAAGACTTTAAATTCTAGCAAAAATTCAGTGCAATCATGTATAACATGACCTGATCTTATCAGCCAACAGAACTCAGTGCGAGCCACACTTAGGCTCGGAGTCTTCCAGTTCATGTGGGGACATTGATGCTACTATTCTTACTTCACATTAACTTTGTTTTGCCTAGAAATAATAATAGAGAAAAAGGCCATTAAAATGGATGTGAACTGAAAGAGAAAAGAAAAAAATCTAAAATATGCTAAGGTTATATCAAATATTACAGTGAAATATGCTGCAGCTCACATATTGCAATGGTTCTCTCAGTGCTAGAGCAACACACCCAACAACTACACCTTAAAGGAGGAGAAGGTATATTTATATAATTCACAGCTTCCGGTGGTACAGTCAGAGCCCATCAGCACCAAGACTGAGACTGTATGATGGGCGGTGAGAATAAGCCACAAGGACAGCTGCTTATCACAGGTCTGACGGGCAGCAGCGGGAAAGGGAGAGCAGAGGACAAGAACCGGCTCTCCCAGTTGTGCCTCAGTGGCCACCTCCAGCCAGGCTCCTCCTCCTAGTGCACATGTGGCTACTGCATGCATCAGCAGACAATTCCACTGATGATTATAGCACTTCCAAGATGCAATGAATTTCCAAACACAGGAGACTTGGAGAGGGAGAACTTTAGACCTAATCTATTTCTCCCTGGATCCCAAAGGGCTCATGTCTCTATAGTTGTGCAAAATGATTGTAATCCAACTCGATGAGACATCTGAGTTTTATTCCCTCCAGCATCCCTCAAAAGTATAAGTCCAGAGTCTCCTCTGGGATTGAAGGCCAACACTGTATGAACTGTGAGTCCGTATAAAAGTCTAAAAGAAAGTAGGGCACTTTTTACCTATAGTAGCACAGAGTAAATGCTAATACTTCAAAGGAATAAAGTAATAGAAAAGAAAGAGCAAAGCAATAGCTAAACCTAGTGGGAAAACATTAAATCTTTTTTTTTTTTTTTTTTTTTTTTTTTGGCAAAACCAGGGATTAAACTCAGGCCCTTGCGCTTGCCAGGGAAGTGCTTGTTCCACTGAGCCATCTCCCCAGCCCCCAAACATTAAGTCTTATAGCTCATGGCAAGTGGTTTAGCTCCAGTGGCCTTAGGAAGCTCTTGTTCATGCGGCCTAGACAATTGCAGCCCACACGGCCTCTCTCCTGGACTGGCTCTGCTCATTGCCTGTGGTTTTCCTCACCAGGTGTTCCACATCCCTGGCATCTCCCTAGTCCTGGGGCCTTCCTGTCATCTTTGTATACAATATTGCAGGTCATATACTGCCTTCTCAGGAACTTCTTGACTAGCATTGTGGGTCTTCCTTTGAAATCTTGGTGGAAACCCTTATAACAGGGTAACTTTGACATTCTTCCAGCATATGCAACTAGCACCATGTGGATGCTACTAGGGATTTCAGTTGACCTAAGCAGCTGTTGAGTTCCCTAAGAACATGGCTGCAGTTGCCTCTGAGTGCTTGGATGGCTAAACATGGAAAGATGAACCCTAGGAAAGCAAATTCCTGGGTCCAGGGAGATGGCTCTGTAGAATAAGCATTTCCCTGGCAAGTGCAAAGACCTGAGTTCAATCCCCAGTTCTGCCAAAAAACAAAAAGAAAAGAAAACCAAATTCCTGCTGGACTTTTGTGAGCAGCTGTCCTGGGAACTCACTGGACACATATGGTCTCTAGTTCAGCTACAAATGAAATCCTTGATCCCAACTAAAACCTTCTGGTCTGATTATCACTGTGCATGTTTCTGCCAGCACTTTGGTTTCTGAGCTCTTATTGGAATCTCCCATCAGTGTCCACTTGCAGTAGTCTAAGGCTTCTTGGTCTTCTTTATCAAGATTTTCCAAACTCCCTGTGAAAACAAGTCTCAAAGGCATCTGAGCCACATAATGAGCCACAACATCTGAGCCACAACATTCACACAACCAGTTACCAGTAGAATCAATGCCAAAACTCAGTTCTCCTCACTCCTGTGATCGAAGCAATGACCCCACTTTTCTGGCATCAGTTTCTACACTAGTCAAGCTGCAGGGAAGAAAGGCCAGTATGGAAGGACCTGGTGGAGGACAACTGCTTATCCTATAGTAGGTAGGAATAGCAAAAAGAAGAGAGCAGGGGACAAGAATAAACCCTTCTAAGCCATGCCCCCAGTGAACAATACTCAACTAGGCTATACTTCACAGCAGCTTGTTCAACTTCTGAGCTCATTATTAGATGAATTCATCAAAGAGCATAGTACTCCCATGATCAGATTACTTTGCAAACATGAACATTCTGTTGGACACTTCATATCTAATGCACAACAAACATTATAATTAACTTGTATCCATTCTCAACTAGGTACTCCTTGATGTAGAAAAATAATCTATATATAATGAACTCGATCTTTACAGCAGTTAAAGAACACGCTCTTTGCAAGTGCATTGGTCCCAGTAGGTCTTTTCTTACAGTGTCTTACCAATGTATTTTGCTAAAAAGAAGGGACAGGACAACTTTACAGTGTTATAAAACAGTTATTATATACTAGATACTTCCCTATGGAGCCATGAAATAGAAATTTGGAACATGAAGACACTTTTCTAAATTCTTTTATTCTGCGGACCCTTATGGTATGGCTTCCTTACACTAGATAATGGATGAGAGTCTATGGCCATACCACCCTGAATGCACCCAATCTCATCTGATAATGGATAAGCTCCTACCAGGAAGTATTCATATGAACTAGAAGATAAATAGTCAATTCTGGTGTGATGATTTTAACAGGACCCTCTTTGTCAATTTCCCAGAATATACTCTGCAGCTAGATTTTATAACATCATGATACTGAGGTTTTATACTTCCTAAGTAACTATCTGTGTACCCTTAGAAACACCCCTTTTCTGGTAGCCCTACCTTTTTTATAATAATTTACCTATAATCAACATTTTTTTTGCAGTAGCAGGGTTTGAACTCAGGACCTTGAGCTTGACAGATAAGGGCTTATTCTACTGAGCTATTTCTCCAGCCCCTTGAATTACTATTTTTTTAAGTTGAAATATTTGACTTTCTGTAGAACTGAATGGTCTGTTTTTGTATCTTTTGTAGAATTTACATGCTTTTCCATCCAAGTAGATAGGCACAAAGGTTTTGGTCAGCTTTTTAGAAGGAACTTCGAAATTCTTAGTCCAATCTACTGTTTTACTGATAAGTCCACTAAAGCACTAGGAGTGATCTTGAGCTTCAACACTCACACAACCAGTTACCAGTAGAATCAAAGCCAAAATTCAATTCTCCTCACTCCTGGGCCAGCGCTATTTCCAGTTCTATGCATTTATTCATTTGGAACCGAGTCAGTTCCTCAAATAGGGAAGACTTCAATTCAAAGCTGTAATTATGGGTATGAGAGTCACAAAATTCTGTTTTTATTCCAAGACCCATTCTCTAATTAAACAAGTGATAAAAGATGTGACTGACGTAATAGACTTCGAAAAAGGAGAAATAATGAAATAACCACCACAAGGCTCTGAGTTGGCTCAAGATCAATTCACTGGTATTCATTACAGTAACTCCTGTAAACTTGGAGTTTATCCAAATGAGCTCCAACTCTACTGCCAATTCAACAGAGCAGCAGCTTCACAAATTTTATACATTAAAATGTAGACATAAAATTCAAGCAAAAATGGCTAAAATTCTATATGCATGAGACATTATCTTAGGCAACCCATAAAATAAAAAGATTTCTAAAATATATACCCTGGTTTAATAACTACAAACCTTTTTAATAAAAATAGAAGAATTCCTTTGAGGAGAAGACTCATGTCATGTAGTCATGCATGCATGCATCAAAGCGTGCATTTACCATTCCAGTTATTTATTGAACAGCTGTTACATGTAAGCATGATATTAGATGGACCATCAGTAAAGAGGTGCAAACCAAAGGAGCATGACCCTGGCTGGTGGGGACCCCTACAATTCCAATAAACAGGAGGCTGGAGCGAGATTACAAATTTGACCCCAGATCCAGCAAATTAGTGACTTAGTGAGACCTTTTCTCCCATTAAATAAGGAATGTGTAAGGGTGTAACTCTATGAGAGATCCTGGGTTCAAACCCCCAGAGCATAAACAAATGAACAAACAAACAATCAGTCTACTAGTTACATATTGTTGTGTTATAAATAGTCCCAAAATTCATGGCTTAAAATAGCAAAATTTTATTGTACCACAATATCTGTGAGATGAGAATCTAGGCATGATAGATGTGGGTGCCTCTGACTCAAAACTGTCTGACGAACTGAAGCTACATCATCAGCTGGTATTTCTATTGTATCTGAAAGCTTCACTGCAGGAGCCATGGGAATAGGAAGGGATCAGGGCATGCCTTCCTACATGCTCTCAGCAGGCCCCAGCCCTTCCATATAGCCAGTCCCTCCAGGGCTGCCTTGTGACACCGTTGACTGCCCTCAGAGAGAGTAGTTCAAAAGAGGTCATCCAAAACCTTCATCAGGGGGCTGGGGAGATGGCTTGGTAGAATAAGCACTTGCCTGGCAAGTGCAAGGGCCTGAGTTCAATCCCCAGTTCTGAAAAAAAATAAAACCTTCATCAGCGTGAGTCATCCTACTGTCACCTCACCTCTGTGTGGCCATGCTCTGTAGAAGCCAGTGAGCTGGACTAGTCTATATTCCAGAAGAGGAACTCAAAAAGGGGCAAATATCTGGGGCCATTATAGACAGTGCTGTCACAGCTTACTGTGCCCACAGAATGTTTAAAGTCTTTTTGTGCTAAATTTTTTAGTATATTGTCTCATGGCTTTCAAAAGTACCTGTTCAATGATTGATTCTCAGTATGCACTTGCAGAGTAATAGGTGATTTTAAAAAAATGGTAAATTAGGGTAAACTGAGAAGGCTGTACAATACCAACCTGTGGTCTATTTAACTTGGATAACATAAAACCATTGATAGTTAGAGCTTGAAGAGCTCACATGATGGAAAGCACGCTGTAATGTTGGCCTTTTCCACCAATTCTTGGCTTCTCACAAATGCAGAGAAGAACATTTCCAGCCTTATTCCCACTGACCAACTGATCTAGTTAGTCTTGGACTTAGGAGATTGAGAACAGGACACTTCAGTGATAAATGGAGGAAAGTTCTGAGCATCAGAGAGCAAATTCCCCTTCTACTCTGATCCCACAACTAATCTCTGCCCTCAGGAGGAAAAACAACACATACCACCATACAGCTGTTTATGTTCCAGCAAGTGCTGTTAAAACAAACAGGCTAATTCTCACCATCCTGGTCATAAGGCAGAGATCGTGCCTGCATCCCGGCCTGTTAGAAATCATGCCCTTGGTCTTTTAGTGTCTGCTGAGTTACCCGTGACTAGGTGGCTAACTTCAAGGAGGAGAAGGAGTTAGGCTTAGACAATGTCTTTTCCTCAGTTTTCAGCAATGAAACAGATGCCATACTGCTCTACTGTATATTCTCAGAGAAACTCTAAGAAAAATGCAACAGTTAAGGTGTCCCATACAGTCATTTATGATTACAGATAAATTTTCAAAAGATTGTTTAGTAATCTTTCTTAGAAAGTGTCATTTATAAGACATAGAAATATTAGAGAAGCAGAAAGAAATGTTAGTCTTTATCCCTGAAATGCTCCCAGGGGAGGAAGAAGGAAGACATATAAATCAATATTTAAATACAATATCAGAACTTGTGCCACAGTCATATATTTACAGTACCATGAGAGCAAGAGACTAAAATCATATTTTTTTCCCTAAGGATCCTACAGACATGACTGCATTTTTCTACAGAAAGATAATAGAAGATATTTTCTTTTTTTCTTCATTTTGTATTTTTGCTTCTACTTTAACTTTTAGTGAGGGTAAAGTTTGAGTTGAATGTTCAAAAATGAATGTAAGTTAGTGAGGCAACTAAGTTAGACATGGCATCCCAAGATTAGCAGCAGGTTCAAAGACTTGCAACAGCAGAAAGACAATGGAAACACCAGACAAGAATCTAGAGCAGCTCTATGAGAAGAATGTGGAAGAGTGGCAGAAGGCAAAGCAATATTGTGTCTGGACATGCTGAACTAGCAAATAGAAAAAGCTTGGGAAACCCAGGTTACCGAGTGAATAGAGGCTGGAGGTAGCAAATGTGGAAAGGAGTCCACACACTTCTTGAGGTGGTTGTGGTGGTATAATTTGTGTAGACAAACGGGACATAGAGGAGAACTGGAGAATCGATAAAACACTAGCATCGAGGGAAACACCAAAGTTTCAATCCTGGGTTCCAGAATAAGAGAAATATCCTCAAAAACACTTGGAGAACAAAGAAGAAAAGTCTTTATATATTATTTCAATTTAAGAAAGCTTTAATGTTAGGGTCCAGTAGGACATGACTCCACAGGAGGGACATGGAACAAATACATGGAATGTTTGACCTGGATTACTAGTATGATCCGAGGACAATAAGCATAGATGTAGTCCAAGATAATGGATAATAAATCATGCCCAAATGAGGGATGCAAGAAATTGAGAAGGAAAAATGACCTGAATACAAGAAAAGCTAAAATTCTTGAAAAAGATTGTGGAAGAATCAGAGAAGTGCTTCAGCAGTGTAACTTATGAAAAGAAAGGGAAACTTTACAGGGTGAAGAGATGTTCACTTGGGCTGGGGCTACTGAAGGTATGAGGAGCACAGCAGCCATGAGTGTGTGACTCTTCTTGGACAACAGCCATGGCATAAAGCAAACACAGACAGATAGGTGTGATGGGTATGGTTTTAGCATAGGCCATAATTAACAAATTTCAAGTTAGATCTGCAGTGTTCCCACAGTCTCTTATTGGATTCTATGCGTGCAGTCTTCCCGGATGCACCAGTGAGTCTGAGTCCGCAGCTGACTGTGCTCTTAAGAGGTGCTCTGTGGTCTGAAGAGCTGGCACCCTGGCGTCTGACTTGAAAGGATGTAATTCCTCCCTTCTCACTGTGCTTCCTGACCTCCATAAAGCGAACGGCTTTCTTCTGTGAGACCCTTAACTGAAAATCAGCTCTCTGTTAAATTGCAGGTGTTTGGTAGAGGGTCCAGTGAGGAGAAAAGGGACTGAGACATATATATATATATATATATATATATATATATATATATATATATATATATATATATGTATATGTATGTCTCATAATATATATATATATATATATGTCTCATAATATATATATATATATATATATATATATTATGTTGTCAAGTCTTACAATGAATATCCTCCAGAATATTTCACTGTCTATCCCACACACAGCTTATGAACAGCATTAAGTATTAGCTCTAGCTTTTTTATTCAATGAGTCATCCAGCCATCAAGTCACTCATCCATTCATTCAAACAAGCGCAATGCCAAGCGTTACAAATACAAAACAAGAGTGATTTGTGGTGGTCTCTGACTTCAGGATATCTTATAACTTTGTCTGGGTCAGATATACAGAAAGAAAAAATGCCCCCAAATGGTACATGCTCTAACAAAATTACAAATAGCAAAGAAAGTTCGAAGGACAAGCTGAAATTTCTTCTGTGGCTTAGAGCCTCCTAACACTGCCAACAGCGCCTGAAACATGTTGATTCCTCCACACTACAGAGATCATTAGAGTAGCTAGCTTGTGCCAAGATAAGGTTATTAGTCACTGTGTTTATGGCAAAGAGCAATTGACAAGCTTAGACAAAGGATACAGGACTGGATTAAAAACAAATGGATATAGCAATGAATACCGCAGAAAACTGAAGAAACAACCCAACAGTCTTTTGTACCATATATATATAATACTTGTTTTTCCAAGTATTATGTGTGTGTGTGTATGCATGTGTGTGTGTGTGTATATATATATATATATATATATATATATATATATATATATATATATATATATATATATATAAATTGCTTGCTTTTAACAATAATCAGTGACTATGTGGAAAACTTGTAAGAAGATAGTCTAAGTGTTGAACATTAATGTAGGTGAGACCCATGTGCTCCTCCTTATAGGTCCTTCATAGAGAGCCTTGCAAATTGATAAAGCCTAATACAGCTCATGCACGGAAAACATGTTTTATCCACATGATCACAGAACAAGCTAGGGATAGCTTGTACTATGGTGTGATCACTGTCTCTACAAAACAGGAGTGAGGTAAAGTTGTTACTGCCATCCTGACTCACCAAGCACAGCCAAGGCTGCTCTCCTTTGAGCAAAATTGCTGAACTGGGCAATTGAAGCTGGGTGATTTCTACAAAGAAGGATTTCTCCCCCACCCCACCCCCACACACAGCTTTCAAACAGCAGAAGAATCTGGGAAGCTACAACAAATGGCCACATCGAATGAAGAATTGCCTGCACTTGGGCCAGTGTAGAAGGAACAAGTCTAAGCCAGGTTAGCCCTTCAGGGGACATTGGTCAGGGAAGAAACTAGGAAACTCCACAGCCTTGACTCAGATCTTTCAGGCATAGTGTTCACAAGGCTGTGATACCAAAGAGAAGAAGCTGCTGACTATCATATAGAAAGTGTACTTAGTCCAGCACTTCTCTGTCATCTTCAGTTATCATGACTAATTAGCCCTGATGGAGAGCCAGGCCACACAAGTGCTCTTCTGCCCTGGAGAACTTACAAGGATCTAAGTCCTGCAAGGCAGTAGCTACTGTGTTTTGAATCCAATGAGGGTGTTTGTGAACCTTTTCTTCTTTCTCTTCTCTATCTTTTGCAAAGGATTTTTCTTATAAAAGACAAATAAAAGTAATCATATATTCCTCTGTAAGAAAGGACCTACCTCCCCCCATCAGCTGAAGGAGGTGTGCAAAGGAGACAAGCCATGAGATCAGTGACCCACGCTCCCCAGCCCATCACCTTGGAGTAGGACTCTGTGCACATAAGCAGCCTCACTTCATTTTGGGGAGTTTTGAGAGAAGAGCTCTAAATGTTATCTATGTCCAAGAAGGTAAGTGCTATTTCAGGTACCTAGAAGGGGCTGTATTGTCCACTAGGCTCTGGGATCTATAATTGTTTATGCATAAAAGAATTTTTCAGAGCTTACATACTGAAAATTCTTTATTACACAGGTCAAGAAATTGAGAGTGAGAAATATAACATATCTAACATGGCAATGAAATAATTCAAAAGTCTGAAAAGTGTTATTTCTGTTTTCCTTCTGACTATCCTTATAAAATCAAGTGTAGGATTTGTGAGAAGTGACTTATACCATAATCTTAATAAGAACAATATAGACTTTCTGGATATATTAACATATGAGCAGTGAGAGCTGACAGTTGTTATTCTCTTATACAAGGGAGAGGTGACACCTGGCACCAGGCTTCCCTGGGACCCTACTACTGCCTACAGCCACATCCATCAAAGAAGGCATGAAACAAGGGACCCATGGCTTATGGCAGCTTCTTCTTTGAAATAGGCTGCAGGAAATGAGTCACCTTGGTACGTAAGCCTTCAAAACAGTGTTCTAATGTGGGATAGGGTTGATAATCCAAGGTGCTACAGTGACAGATGGCTGGGAATGACAGCTCCTGGAAGGTCCTTCAGGCAAGCCAAGTTGAAGAAGGTGGGAAGGTGGCAGTGGCATAGCAGGCTACCCCAGTGCCACCCAGTGCAATTCCAGCCCTGTGCTTGCTCACTGGGAGTCTTTTACTCATTTCTTTTCTACCAAGAGGTAGATAAAAACAGCAGTGACCTCAAAGAGATGCTGTGGAGATTACATAAAATAATACTAAGAGCTGAACTTTGAACACAGCATAAGTCTTTAAATTGTATTCATACCACCTTATTTATATCATTTTTAAAAGAGAAAAAAATTGCTCTCATC
The DNA here is from genome assembly GCA_004027165.1 of Ctenomys sociabilis. Lineage (NCBI taxonomy): Eukaryota > Metazoa > Chordata > Mammalia > Rodentia > Ctenomyidae > Ctenomys > Ctenomys sociabilis. Next base: position 16,110 of record PVKA01009375.1, on the reverse strand, counting down.
TATATCTTATGAAGAAATTTCCTGTACCAACGCTGCCCAGGTAACAGTACCTTGGGCATTGCTGCTTAACCATCACCTCCTTGACATAATGAGTGCTACAGAAAAATATCTTTGGCAAGTTGGGAATAGACTCTATAAGTCCTTACTTTAATCTGGAAGTCTGCAGAGGACTGTCTTCCTGTAATTCCCTCTCCATTTTATAAGGTGTCGCTGCTCACCACTAGCCAGGGCGGGCAGTAGCTCCATTGCTTCCACGCTCACAACATGGTTTCTCCTTCCTCTCATCCATGAGCATAGAGGAAATGTGGCACAGCTCACGTTGCCTTGCTCCCTTCTTCTCTAATTGACAGGACCGGGGTGTACTCCACTTGCATTTGCAGGTCAACTGTCACTTATTTGTGATGCAAATTAGGGATATTGATATTATTATAAATGGGACCTTTAGATTTTTGGCAATGTCATGCTTTAATGTTTTTAAACAAAAGGCAAAGAAGAAGAGTGGAAGGCAGGGAGGGAGGGAAGGAAGAAGAGAGAATGTCAAAGGGGTGATGAGCAAAGGACTACAAGGTAAGCTTAGCACAGCCTTTGCATCAAGAGAGCACCGTATGAGCTCTGACCTGTACTGGACCTGAGATGACAGGGATTGCCAAGTAAGTCACGATGTCATGACGATGCAGATCACCTGTCCCAGGTCACACTGAGGTCAAAAAATGCTCACAAACAATAACATCCTGCTTTTGCCACTAGTTCCATCCCTTTTGTTTTACCAAGTATTATTTTATATAACATAAAAGTAGATATTTCAGAAATTAAGAAAGATGTCAGAAAGAAATATGAATTCTCAAGAACTTTCCCTGAATTAATACTTACTAACTGCTAAGACAATGTCATGTTTCAAGCAGTCCTCCAGTTTGAACACCAATTTCTGTCACAGCTCCAGAATTTGAAAGATTACTACTGTAGGACATGCACAGTGGTATTGTGCATAAAAAAAAATAAATATCACCACAGTTAACTAATGTAAAAATTCAAGCTATCCAAAACTAGCCTAGCTTTTTCCTCTCTAAAGCAGCATCTTTGCCTTGATACTGAACTTTTCTTCGATTCCATTTGTTTCAAAAGCACATAAAATCGTCTTTTACATTTTAAAGTGCCAAAAATTTTATATCCTTAAATAGTGAAGAAATTTGAGAAAAGTTTAAAAACTGGCCTACCATTTCAGTCACAGTTACATAGATTACAATAGTTAAGATTCATTAGCCATGTCAAAAAGATTCATCCATGCAGAAATTGTAGTTTTTTTCCTCTTTTTCTCTCTTTGGTGGATTGACACATATCCATTTTTTTATTATTATCATTTACTTGGCTCTGAATTCATTCTTTGGCCAAAATTATGTTACCAGTTAAGAACTTCTTGGAATCTGTCTCCTCATCTGCCTATAGATAAATAAATAAACAAACAAACAAATACCAGTGGAAAATCCAGAGCGATTTAAAAAATAAAAAAACTATAATTGAGTCCTCGGTGGTACAGCAAGCCGTTATGGACACATGGTGGCCCAGAGATGCTGATCTAATCATTAGTATTGTATGATCCACCCTCCAATGCTGATGCCTGCACTCTCTGTCTCTCTCTTTCTATGTCTCTCACTTTCTTTGTCTCCCTGTCTTTACTTCTGTCTCTGTCTCTCTCTGTCTTTGTCTCTGTCTCTGTCTCTGTCTCTCTCTCATCTCTCTTTAATCATGAGCTGATACACAAAAGTAAGACTATGTTTCCTCTCTATCATTTTGCATCCTCCTTACTGAGCTCATCACTTTGTGTGTGTGTGTGTGTGTGTGTAGAGGGGGATTTACATTTTAAAGATATATTTTATTTTTTCTTATTAAAATTTGTTTCAATGGGTCTCAAAATTTTGTGACAGATTTTTGTTCAAGTTGTTTCCATTAAAAATATTGATTTTAAAAACTAATAATTTACATAAGGGAACCTGCACTGTAACATCCTGTAACTCACTGGTGCCCAAATTTTCTGATCAAGGAGATTATGGGCTCATAGAGAAAAGTGATTGGTGATGTAGAGTGTGCCTAAGGAAAGTCACATGGAGAGAAAACATTCTCTCAGGTTTTCACAGAGAGCAAATTGGTCAAGAAATGGCCGTGATTCATCCACATAGCTGACACTGACAAAATATAGACAAACTGCTGAACAGGGTTTCAAGATAAGTCGTAAGGGGACTTGACTGATCTTGTCAGACACAAAAGTTACGTTTTTGTTGTATAAGTCTTGCTTTATTTTGGTCTTAACCATCCAGCAGAAAAGTATAAAAATGAGGTATAAAATGTAAAGCCATATTAATATTCTGAGCTATGTAAAAGGCTTCAGTCAAAAATTTCTGACATTGCCAGTACTAAGGATATCCCACTACTATTATAGAGTACTGGACGATATTGCATTACTCTGTTGAATTCATGCATCTACAGAGTATGAAAGGCAATGGAATACCCATCTCTGATAACATTAAACAAAAAACAGGAGATATAAATGAAGGACTATTTTTTAGTGAAAAAAATAGCATAGTTATCCAACTACTTTCTGTTAGTTAAATGAGAAGAAAGTTTTGAATTAATAGTGTTTAGACAAGATATCATGTTTGCATCTTGTACTATAAATAACTACTCAAAGACAATATGCAATGCACTAATTATTGTAACTGTCCTGCTAACCTATTTTGAAACGGTCTCATTAGTACTTCTTTTGCAAGAAAATTGTTAAAAGTGAATAAATAAAATAAAAAATAAAAGTGATTACTTAAAAATACTGCCACACACACACACTCACAGAGAAAAAAAAGTGGTCCACGAATTATTCTCCTTTCCTCCTGAAGGTTTTGTAATGCATTGCTATCATTAGCCAGTCTTTCACTATTAAAGTTAAATGGCCAATTAGGAGATACAGTTCTGAGACTGGTATTCTGCCACTGACTGGGGGCGCAGGTGTTAGGGATGATATTTATTTAGCTTTCTGAGCTTTCTGGGCAGACTTGGTGACCTTCCCAGGCCCAGCAGACTTCTTGTCCACAGCTTTGATGACACTCACAGCAACTGTCTGTCTCATATGATGAACTGTGAAATGACCCACAGGTGTATAGTCAGAGAAGCTCTTGACACACATGGGCTTGCCTGGAGCCATGTCAACAATGGCAGCACTACCAGATTTCAAAAACTTGGGCATATCTTCCAGCTTCTTATCAGACCAGTGATCAATCTTTTCTTTCAGCTCAGCAAACTTACAAGCAATGTGAGCTGTGTGACAATCCAGTACAGGGATATAGCCAGCACTGATCTAGCCAGGGTGGTTCAGGATAATCACCTGAGCAGTGAAACCAGCTACTTCCATTGATGGGTCACTTTTGCTGGCAACATTGCCAGACCAGACATCTTTGACAGACATGTTCTTGATGTTGAAGCCCACATTGTCCCCAGGAAGAGCTTCATGGTGCATTTCAACAGACTTGACTTCAGTTGTGACATTGACTGGAGCAAATGTGACCACCGTTCCGGGTTTGAGAACACCAGTCTCTGCTCGGCCCACTGAGACAGTGACAATGCCATCAATTTCATAGCCATCCTGGAAGGGCAGCTGCAAAGGCTTGTCAGTTGGGTGAGTGGGTGGAAGGATGCCATCCAAATCTTCAAGCAGTATGGTTCTGCTGGCATTGTCATCTCTACAAGTGACCTTCCAACCTTTGAACCAAAGCCTCTTAGCACTTGGCTCCAGCACATTGATACCATTCCAACCAGAACTTGGCACAAAGGCTATGTCAGTTTTCTTAATGTAGATGCTGATTTCCTTAATAATTTCCCCATATCTCTTCTGGCTATAAGGTGGCTCCATGGAAATCCATTTTGTTAACTCCAACAATGTTGTTTCACACCCAAGGTTTAAGCCAGAAGGACATGCTCACGGGTCTGCCCATTCTTGGAGATACCAGCTTCGAATTCACTGACACCAGCAGTAACAATCAGGACAGCACAGTCAGCCTGAGATGTGCCTGTGATCATATTTTTGATGAAGTCTCTGTGTCCAGGGACATCAATGATGGTCACAAATTTGTCTCAAATTTCTACAGGGAGATGTCAATGGTGATACCATGCTCACATTCAGCTTTCATCTTGTCCAGCATCCAGGCATACGTGAAGCAACCCTGCCCCATCTCAGCAGCCTCCTTGTCATTTTTTTCAATGGGTCTTCTGTCGATGCCACCACATTTGCAGATCAGATGGCCAGTGATGGTGGACTTGCTGGAGTCCACATGTCTGATGATGATGATATTAATGTGAGTCTTTTCCTTTCCCGTGTTGGCTTTGGTTTAGTGGTGGTTTTCATTACACCTGTGGTCTCACAGCAAACCCATTGCAAAAACCCATTTTAACCAGTTTCAATGCATATTTCAGGAGCATTAAGTAGATTTACAGCTGCGAGCAATTATTCCCTTCTAGAACTTTTTCATAGCTCAAAACAGTAATTCTGTGTGTATTAAACAATACTTCTATTTATTTTTAATTTTCTTAATAGCCAACATGTTAGCCAGCTGACCTTCTCAGCATTTGTCATCTATTTATCTGATAAGGAGGGAAGTTGAAAAATACATGTTTGGCCCCAGGGAGTTGACATGTTAGGACAGAAAAGCAGGCAAAATACCATCACACAAGGCTTCTCTTTAAATACACATCTGACACTTTATGGAGGTGTTGCATTTTATGTGAGTTTCAAAGTAAAATAGTTTATATTTTAGCTTCAAATTTATTACTCACAGTGTGATTACTGTACACAGTTGTGATTTAGGAAATTGTGCTGTTTTAAGACATGATAAATCTTTTCAAAGAGAAGGAATGGTGCTGCAACTTTTGTCCATCTCCTCAGGGTTCATCAATCTTTAGTTTATGAATTCTCAGAAGGTAATTGTAGGACAAGGTAGCCATTACCAGTTTCTGAAAAATCCCAAGGTGTCTTGTCTATCCTACCTTGGGTATTGATGTTCTGGACTCCCCATGTGGTAGGCTGGCTCCACCTCTGAGGTAGTACTATGGAGTGAGGTGACGAAGACCAGGAAGTGGGGCCTGTAGGGGATACATATGGGGTTATTAGGGTGTTAAGAGAGACCTCTTAGGCTGGTGACAAATAGCATTTTGTAACTTCCAAGTCCAGCCTAAAGGACTTACAAAGCAATTTTCCTTTATTAATAAACATAGTGCTTTTGAATATTGTTTGCATTGCTCACAAACAACTTCTTTCTACATTTCTGTCTCAGGAACTCTCCACTGCAAAGTTGCAGACCAATTTCTCTTTTATGAACAGTTTTGAAAATTTTTTATTGTAGTTTTGAAAATTTTCTTGCTCCATAGCACTGAACAGAGAGAGACATGCTGATATATTCGAAGTTGACTATTTCTTCCCTCTTTCCTAGTAACCATTAATTTCAGTTGGACAGTTATTCATGTAAGCAATTTGCCACAATAATGACTGAGAAAAAGCATTGAAGTTCTAGGCTGTTAAAATGGTAATATGTGGAAAGAGATATACTACTCTTATAAAATGTATTCCTCAAATTTTATGTTTGGTTTCTAGTGATATGAACTATAAAATAATTTCAGGAGTCCAAACTGTTTTTATTGAAACTTGGCTTGGGAAAACAAGGATTGAAACTCTTAACAGCTCATTTAAGGTACAAATATTTGGGCTCTAGCAATAATATATCTATCTAGAATTTAGGAAGATAACATCAATAAAAAGCATATTTCTTCAGTTCAATTTTGTAATGGAAAATTATATACATGATGCTTTAAAAGGCTGTTACTGCTTTATGAAATTTTTCAAGAAATGATCAGTTTAAAGGATTTTACTCACTTTGCTTCTGCTGATGCTTCATGACTGTTATTAAATTCGCTTGGAATGGAACATGGAGAGAAAAATGCTAAACTTGTGCCTTTAAATGTTCTTTTGCTTGACATCACATAATGCCGTGCAATTGGCCTTGTTAGATTTGCCACTAATTAGCTTATTTCTGGGTCTCTGTCTCTAACCTAAAGTGATATTGTAACTATCCAGGTTTGGGTCCCCAAAACACAGCTAGAATACATGTCATTGAGACAGGTTGACCTGGGCCTCATGGCATTAAGCAACACAGACTAAAAGTTGCAGTGACCTCACAGATCCAATGACACCTCATTTGATTGGACTCAAAGGGCTCCACCTGACTGGACTGAACTTCTTAGACAACATTGCTTCTGACCCATCTCCATATTTTCTGGGACCCAAGCAAAGGCCAGGAGAGCATCCCTTCCCATCTCCATTGCCACACCCAGGCGAATGTACCAGAGGCTCAGAAAACACCTCCCCCCCATTGCTGCTCTGCCTGAGATGAACCTCATGGGAAGAGAGCAGAGGGAATGCCAGTGACTATCTGGGGGCCAAACTGGGGCACATAGGAGGGACAGGCGAGACTATGGTGTACAAAAGCAGAAGCAAAAGTAGGAATAGTAACCAACAGGTGGTAAGTTAGGAGAACCAGCCTTGTACTTGGGGACAAGGACTCACGGAGTAGGAGCAAGCAAGGGGAGCCACCACACCATTCTTTCTCTCTCATTTGGTTCAGTTTCTCTTTTTCTTTCCCATTCTTTTTTCTCTCTTTTCTAACTGTCTGGGGAGAACTCCAGTGACAGTAAACTAATCCCATCCCCCAAACCAGAGACCAAGGTCGGGAGACCCCTGGCTCATGCCCCCACTCTTTCTCCTCTGCCTCTCCTGCAGGCTCCCAGTGTGTGTGACCACCCTTCCTCCAGCCAGGCGTCTAATTCCTTTTAGTTATCTTTATTTTATTCACTATCTTTAAGTCTCCGCAACACAGGGGAAAATCACTCTACCAAAGTAAAATACTTTGGATACAAGCTCCCAATTTACAATTGGTTATTATATAATTGAAGACTATGCTCCTATGGCTTGAAGTTAAAAAAAAATTACCAAAGTTCGTTAGTGTCTAATCTGTTCCTGATGTTATTGTTATTACTAATCATACTACTTTAGCTAGAAAATCATATCAACTGTAATTGGTTTTTCAAACTTCTGTAAAAATGGAGCGAAGCTCTGAGATACTAACCTCACCACAGCCTAGTCCCAGAGAACTTGGAACTAACCAAACAGATATCAATATCTCACTCTTAATTAAGTGGGGAGGTAGGATCTGGGAGCACACAGAACTTAAGAACCTTCCACACACAGAAGCCATCCATGAGGTACGGACTTTTCTAAGAAATTATTTGATACCAGTGATGTAGATGACTTCTACAAAAATCTATGAGGATCAGCACAGAAGAAAAAATTATTGAAATAGAAAATGACATGACACAGAATCAAGATGCAATCTCAAAATTGCACCCTAAACCAAACCAGGCAGTAACAAGGTAGAGGAAAATGGAAAATACACACTTGAAATAGATACTGTGAAGTGTAATGAAACTGCTCAAAATGAAAGAATAATTGGGCGAGGGGAAAGGAGAAAAGAATGAGCAGAAAAAAAAATATATGTATAGCTAAAATAATTACACTACACATTTCTATTAGTTCAGTGAACTAAGCTAAGATAATAATTAAACTACTAGTCTTTATTATTTCATTGACAAAAGTTGGTGCTTATAATCTGAGCAACTACTTTGAAGACAGTGATATGCAATATATTACTAATCATTGTTAATTTTATACTATCATGTTTTGAGTTTATTTATCATTGTTTCCATTTGGTTTTGTCTTTCAAATAAAAAAGAAATCAACACTGCTTCTCATTTTATCCTCATTTTTTGCTCACTGACATTAACTCACTCTGAAATCAGCATTTTCCTAAGGTGGACCAACCATGCAGTATAGAATCTTAACATACAGAAATAGCAGAAAAATTATCTAGTCCAACTCATACCTAAGTGCTTTCAGAAACATGATGATACTCTGCCCATTGTATTTTCATTTGAGTCATTCACCAAATTTTATAATTTAGTAGATACATTTTAGTGGAAAAACAAATCTTTTAAAATACAATATTGATGAGATAATCTTTTATAGAAAAAATACGTGGGAAAATAACAAGGTAGAAAGTATTAATTACTGACTCTTTGATGTAATTCAGGTATAAAAAATAAGATACACAAACAACTACACTCTATTTACTGATAAGAGACATACAGTATAATAATGTCTGTAAGTATAATATCGTGTATGCAACTTCTGTGATACCAAAACATTATGAAAACCGTTTGCAATGTATTAATTTATCAAATCCATCTTGTCAAGGTATCTTAAAACTGGCTCATTGATATTTGTACTTCAATAAAACAAAAATAAAAAAAAAACGAAGAAAACAAAAAAGAAAGAAAAAAATACGAACTACATGTCCAAAGTGTCCTGGATTTCTTCACTCTTTTTGAACTCTCTCTTGCGTGGCTAAATTCACTGTTGCGTGGTGGTGCACACCTGTAATCCTAGCTCTTGAGAGGCTGTAAGCAGGTGGATCACTGCGAGTCTGATCTATCAGTGAGACCCTGAACACCCTATAGACCCTTTCCTAAAACACTAAAAAAAAAAAAGGAAAAAACTAAATAAATAAACTTGTTCTCATAAAATAAGATAAACTTTCTTAACATCTGCACTACATTAGCTTCTCTTCAATAATAAATTTATTAAGAGAAATGTTTCTCTCTCATTCTACCAAATTGGATCACATTATTTGAAAGCTTTAAGAATTATCATTATAATCATTTACTGTTTTTCTTTAAAGATTTTCTGATTTTGAGATGGAGCCAAATATTTTTCTATGTACAGAAATAGGGCAATTTAGAGAAGTGATAGATATTTGGCAAGATTTTAAGATAAAATGGATTTTTAAACTGTGTGTGTTTCAGGAAGCCTTCTTATGGAATACACTTAAAGACATCACACTTAAAAGAAAGCTTGAAGCAATATCATGTTCATAAAAATTAACTGCTCTCTCTCCTCGTGTATAAGACATGAATTCATGTTTTAAAATGCTTCCTCTACAGTTGATAATATCAGAATTGGCTTAAACTTTACAGTAAGTTTTTGTAATGATATAGTCATATGATTTAAGGAGTTATCAAAGGTTAAATTATTACTTCTTTACATAAATTTCTATACTCCAAAGATGACTGCAGTTAAAAGATAGCACTCTCTATAAAAGCATGCTATAAAATGGTATAATATTTGTCACAAAAACTTCTGGCACTTATTACATTTTTATTCCAAGAAATATCCTCTTTTCCTAAGGTTTTTTTTCTTAGATTCCTTGCATATTTGCAGCGTCTACCTGAGAAGTCATTTCTGTGACCCTCTCATAAACTTCTAGACTTTTGTAAGCCCCCAATTTATGAACAAGTTCCAGTCCCAGAAAATATAAGTCAGATTCATTTGAAAGCCTAATAAAATGAGTATTTGACCCAAAATACACAATGTCAAGCCCTCAAAAACCAAACAGACACAGAATGAATGGTTTCTGCACCCTTTCTCCTCAGTTCCATCTCTTAGCTACCTGTGCGTTTGTTTCCATGGTTGTTGCTCTGGGCTTCCTAGCAGCCCCATCCACATCACCACTGCTTTTCTTCTTGCTTCTGTCCTGGGCTCTAATTAAGTCCTGCACTACTGCACACGGTTGCACTGCACAGGAAGCACCCAGCAGCACAGCTGTGACAGTGTCCATCAGACGTCTACTTGAGCCACTTCCACAACTTATTCCCATCTATGATTGTTTGTAATGTGAAGTCCAAATGTTCATAGGCTGAGGACTTATTGTACACTTCATTTTAGGGTCTGCTGAAACATCACCTCTAATCCTAACTCAAGTGTATATACTCTTCCTTCATATTGTGCATTGAAGGGTGCTTAGTGTTGAGGCCCATGAATAAAATTTCCAATGCATTATTGTTACCTATGGCAGAAACAGAATGTGAATGTTCTCACCCCCGAAGCATGCGGTGTGAATTCCACTCTCCCTGTGGCTTCCCAGCAGAGATAAGAGTCTAGAAGAACTAATGCATAGATAAGATACCAAGAATCTCTGTACCCGGAGGCCCATAAAAGCAGCAGGTGACCTTTAGAGACAAAATGGCTTGTGACACATTCTGCCTCTGGCAGTGGCTGATTTGGCCAGTGGCTGATTTTTTTTAAGACTTTGTCTTTTGGTGAGACCTAAATTCATCAATATCCCTGCATCAAATGCTTACTACATTAAAGGTCTTATAGTTCATAAAACTTGATATAATATAATATGAATGTTTTACGTTTATTTTATGGGCAATGCTTACACTAAATAGTAGTTTATCGTTTATCTGAAATTTACATCTAACTGGGTATTCTAGGATTTTCTTTCTTTATCTTTTTCCTTTTCTTTCTTTTCTTTTTTTTTTTTTTTTTTGCTAAGCCAAGAAGGTCCAGCAACAAAAATATATACAGTTGTTTAATTTGATTTTGTTGTTTCATTTCTTCTTTTCCCTCTTGTTAAGCCAGGCAGTCATTCAGTGTGTACAAAAAATAATACTGCAGATATTAGGACTGTGTGTAAAGCATTCAAAATTTTTCTCAAAAGCAATACCAATAAGTATAGTATGATCTGACCAGAAATCTGTCCAGAGTAGATGAGCTTGCAGTTGATGATTTTTTTTTCTGCTCTTTTGATTCATTGTTTTCATACATCCAGTCATTTTAGTAAGAGGCCCAGCAGGAAGGAGATGACACATTTGGAAAGGGCAATTAAGGACCGTGTAACAAGGAGCTACTTGCAGAGATGCAGGCGAAGTTATGAAAAACTAGCAAGGGATGGTTGTTCAACAGGGTTAGCAACTTGGGAAATTGTACACTCTCTCGTCTTCTAGGCAAAGATGGGTGAGACCCATTACTGGAGCTTGGGACTGTTTAGGTCAAGCACAAAACAAGCCAGAGCAGGGAAGGTGCATGACTAAGAGCACACCATGGCCCAGCAGTGCAGAAACCAGGACAGTGAATGTCTTCACTTGTCTGAGCTTGTCCTCCACCAGAGACTTCTACCAACTAAATCTTAGCAGAAAGATGAATGGGGCAAGAGCATCCTGCTGCAACATCACAGAAGTCTGATTGAATGTCCTTGTTCACAGAACCACAGGGAGGATGAGGAGCGAACCCGAATGCAGCACTCTCCCCTGGTGTGATTTCTATGTACTTGTGCATGGCGTTTACCTCACACCCGTCTGTCATGCATCGTTATGTGCATCTTTCCCTAATACTGCTGAGAAAGCTCCATGCAGCACTAAGCACTTCACATCTCTCAGTCAGCAGAGAAGGCAGAGCACAATCCACCACACTCTAATGCCACATCCCAGGCGAAAGAGAGAGAGAGAGAGAGAGAGAGATACAGAGACACAGAGAGAAACAGAGAGAGAGACAGAGATGGAATGAGAGCCTTCCTGGAGTGAGGCCACAAGGGCAGCATAGCTCAAGAACAGGAAGGCCAGAGCACAAGGTACAAAGCAGGCAGAGGCAAGCTCACCTTCTCACATCAGAGCATGAATAAAAGCTATGCTTCACATGCCCACTTGACCAGGAGACACACTTGAGAGGGGTGGAGGGGTCACAAAGATAGCACCACAATCCATTTTCTTAATTTTCCCAGATTCCAACTATATTGAAAACAGACTGCTCTTTCCTTCACAGTCCCAGTCTACAGAACCTTTTTCCTCCTGAGTTTTCTGCAAGACTGGTGCTCCATACAACAGAATACATGTGAAGCTTCTTAACTTATTTGAACCCCTTAGCTCTTAAGCACACTTAAAGATGTATGTGTTACATGTAAGAGAAGAAACAGATGCACCTCCCAACTTCCCCATGAGAAAGCATCAGCTGTCTCCTAGTGCAGAGTCCTAGGAACACAGGGATGTACTACTTGTTAATGCTTGACTAGACTTCTCACGAAACTGTGTCAGATGAGTGTCTCCTCATGTTGGGTGACCAATGCTTTTGCTGAAGCATAATCAGGTGGCTGAATGGTACACAGAGCTTTCTAAAGGAATTGCACAAGGCCGGAGCTGAGCGCTCTGGTACACTTGGTTGGGCAGGCCTCGTCCCGCGCTGCTGCCATAGCAAGAGCCAGAGGAGGCGGCTCCCCCGCGAGCGGCGATGATTTCCAGTGGTGTTTCTCGCAGGTGAAGGGTGCCGTTGATGAAGACGTGGCAGATGCTGACATCATTTCAACTGTTGAATTCAATTACTCTGGAGATCTTCTTGCAAAAGGAGACAAGGGTGGCAGAGTTGCTATTTTTCAACGGGAACAAGAGAATAAAAGTGTCCTCATTCTACGGGAGAATATGATGTTTACAGTACCTTTCGAAGTGACGAACCAGAGTTTGACTATTTGAAAAGTCTAGAAATTGAAGAGAAAATTAATAAAATTAGGTGGTTCCCACAACTGAATGCTGCTCATTTTCTACTCTCTACAAATAATAAAACTATTAAATTATGGAAAGTAAGTGAACGGATAAAAGAGCAGGAGGTTATAACTTGAAAGATGAAGATGGATGACTTCAACATCCTCTTAGAATTACAGCACTGTGGGTTCCTATATTGAAGCCCATGGACTTTATTGTACAAGCAAGTCTGCGGTGAATTTTTGCAAATGCTCACAGGTGTCATGTATACTCCAATTCAGTAAATAGTGATCATGAAGCATATCTTTCTGCAGATGACCTGAGAGTAAACCTATGGCATTTAGAAATCACAGATAGAAGCTTTAACCCTGTGGCTATCAAGCCTACTGACATGGAAGAGGTGACAGAAGTCATCACTGCTACCGAATCCCACCCACAACAGTGTGTTGTGTTTGTCTACAGCAGCAGCAAAGGGACCATCCAGCTATGTGACATCCATTCCTTTGCCTTGTGTGACAGACATTAAATTTTTTGAAGAGCCTGAAGATCCCAGCAGCAGAACCTTTTTCTCAGAAATAGTTTTATCCATCTCTGATGTCAAATTCAGCCACAGTGGTTGATACGTGATGACCAGGGACTACCTGTCGATGAAGGTTTGGGACCTCAATATGGAGTACAGGCCTGTGGAGACCCCCAGGTGCATAGATTCCTGACCATCAGAAGTGAAGAGGTAAGCACTGCAGCTTTTCAAACACTGTATAATTCATCATACAGCAATTGGAAAAATCAATGCAAATTTTCGTAAAGGAAGTACACTGCTATTTTATCAAAAATCCTTTGAATGAGACAGTGAGTAGCCTTTGAGGAAAGTGTTGGTTAGAATGTCACATGTATTAAAGACATTGTTTGTCAAAGTGGGTCCTTAGAGGACACAACAGATGCGAGCTTATAGGAAAGTGAAACTGCTTACCGTGATACGTATTACTAATAAGGCCATCACCACACAAGAAGCTTGTGAAGATTAAGGGAGTGGATATATAGCAGCACTGAGCATGGCAACTGCCACACTGTAATCTACTCAGAAAATAATAAAAACTGATTCACTGGCAATAAAAGCAGTAACAGAGAATAATGAATGTTGTAATAAAACTATGAAACTTGATATAAAAGCAAAAATCAAGGAATTCTAAGAAAATTCAGTAAAAGAAATATCTTAGCAGCCAAGTGAATAATTCTATTTCTACCCTGCACAGTGCTGTTTTTGGTAATTACCGTTAACATCTAATATATGTAAAACAGAATTTCATCAAGATTTTCTTAAAGTCATCATCGTCTCCATCATCTAGGCCCCATGCAGTTCATATCCAGACTGTTCTAAAAATTGCACCTTCACCCTGGTGAGTGACAGAAGTCCTCCTGCCTGTGATCACCAGCCTGGGTGCCTCCATCCTCAGATGTAAGCACTGAAGTGGAGGAATCCTTCTTGATTTCCCAATGTCCTGTTGCACACTTCATTAGTAACACAAAGAGCGACCAAAACATAGACTTAGTATTTGAGTTTTAGAATGTGTTAGGGTAAACTACTAGTCTTTTTTTTTTTTAATTTGGTACAGGGTGTCACTACCTAGCCCAGACTCATAGTGATCCACCAGTCTCAAGCTCCCCAGAGTTGGTATTATAGATATGCACCACCACACCTGGTTTTGGGCCAACACCATATGCAGTACTGGGGATCAAACTTGGGACCTGCACTTGTCAGACAGGTGTTTAGGCCACTGAGCTACCTCTCAAGCTCTACCCCTCCCTTATTTGAGCACACTTATCCTAAGTCTTATTTCATGTTTTTGTGGGGGATGATCAAAAATACAGTGAATGTCACTCCCTTTGAGAGATTTAGAAGCTCACAAAAGCACTGCACTCTCTTTCCCAGCATCTATTGTACCCTTTAGATTCCATTTTCTCATTCAGGTTCTCACACTGAGGAGGCAATATGATGTTTTCACATGAGGGTCTGAATTATATCACTTAAGAGTATGCTGTATGAATTTATACAAAAGGAAGGAGTTACAGAGTTGAGGAGGTCAGAAGAAGGAGTAGAGGAAAGAGATATATCTATGTATGTGAGCAGGATGGTTTGGATTCTTCCTAGTCTACAGAAAGTAAGAGATAACTCAATTTGTATTGTCTCTTTTTTCAACTGTTACTGCTTTTTCTCTTCTTAATTTCTTATATATTTCTTTCTTTTCTCAATTTTGCATGCATATATCCAGTAATATGAACAATTTGCTGAAAGACAACACTGTATTAAAACAAATACTTTGAAATTCATACTACTTTATTAAGTGAAATTCTGTATCACTTGTAATTTTAGTTTTTGTACTATTTTGTACTATCTTTAAAAAATAAAAAAGCACTACACTATGTCCTCCTCCACCTTCTTCACCAGATCTGATACGGTGAAACTTAAAGTCAAAATAAGCACAGGAGGCAACTGTATTGAGTAGATTCAGAAGCTCAGGGCAGTCAAGACAAATAACAACAAATATAAATGAGACGCTCCATCCCGCCCGCGCCCGCCCAGCCCCTGAGACTGGCCAGAGACAGCGCGGCCGACTCCGCCATCCTGCTCCATCCCGTCCACGTCCGAACAGCCCCAGAGACTGGCCAGATACAGTGGCTGACTCCAGCGGCCTTCTGGTTCCCGTGCCAAGCTCTCCCAGCGAGAGCGAATTTACAGGACTCAACAGGCTTCCCAGATCAGTGAGAGTGTGGTGAGCCTGAGGGAGAGCCTTTGGCTTCTTCCCACACGCACTACGCGGATCCCTGTCCCCAAACCCTCCAAGCCAGTGATTGGCCTGAAACCTCAGGACCCACTCACCAACACCTCCCCGGATGCCCTGACCTAAAGCCCACTGATTCAGTGGCCTGAGATACATTTCCCAGGGATTAAGCTGCCCGTCACCTCCCGTGGCCCAGTGACAGCTCCAGGCACACTGTGCCAGAGAAAAACTTCCAGGTGATTACTGGTCCCACCCAACAGCCCCAGACCCAGTGCAGGTGGGCCTGGAGTGAGAACTCCAAGCCTGCCACATCGGAGGGACATTTCTCAGCAATCCACGGTCCAACGCTATGGACCGAAACCCAACACAGCCTGGCCTGTGAGTGAGGGCTCCAGGCCCACTGCACCAGAGGGACCTTTCCCAGCCTTCTTGGGTTACGGCCTGCAGACCCAGACCCAGCACAAGCGGGCCGGCTCACTACAGCCTACTCAGTGAATAAGACTTTCCACTATCCTTTTGTGAGCCCAGAAAACCCACCAAAACCCAGGCCTACCCACCGGGGGAATGCCCTGCCTGACACAGGAGGGCTGACCCTGGGAACCAACATAGGGCAACCAAAGGAGCTGCAGCAAAAAAGGAACTGAACACAACAGCTAGACCCAGGATAGGCATACTTGGAAAATCTCAAACTTAATAGACTGGCACCTGAATCTCATAACAAGCTAAGGTTATAGCTGCACCAAAGCTCTACACCAAAGGTCAAAGATCAGTGCTATACAAAATGACAAAGAGAAGGGGAAAAATGCAATCCCAGACCTCGAGTCCATCAGGAAGGGCAGAGGACACTAGCTCAGCTGCAACGAATGAAGTAACA